>AWOL01S0044725.1:15500-27349 GCA_000715115.1 Nicotiana otophora | reverse complement strand
TAATTTCACCTGAAAAATATGAAGTTGGACGGATAGTCCCAACATCTGAAAGTATAAAGCTAGTAGAGGTATAAATATGTTCTTGTGCGAAAAAAAAAGGTAAAGTCGATAAACATAAAGATGACTTGTGTAACAAGAAAATTTATAAATATTCTGGCATTGATTATATAGAGACATGTTCTCCTGTGGTGGATGTCGCCATTTCAGGTTTTAATCTGGCAATACAAGAAAAACGTGATATGCGTATAATGGAAATCATTGAAGGATTTAAATTGTTCTGAAGCATATTAAGGTTTCCAAGAAATTTATTAAATAAAGCTTCAAAAATCCTTATACGGATTGAAAAAATCAGGGAGGGTACAAAAATGATTCAATTTGTCCTTTGTCTTTATAAAAAGATCTGGATCTAAATTTGTTATAATCACCGTGTATGTTGATGATTTAAATATCATTGGAACTCCTAGGGAGCTTCCTAAAGCAGTAGACTAATTAAAGAAAGAATTTGAAATGAAAGATCTTGGAAAGACAAAATTTTGTCTTAGTCTACAAATTGAGTGTATGAAAGATGGAATTTTCGTCCATCAACCATCATACAATAAAATGATTTTAAAGCAATTATATATGGATAAAGCACATCCTTTATGACCTCATGAAAATAATGTAAGAGCTTCTTGGTTCCGAAGTACCATATCTTAGTGCAATTGGTGTACTAATATATCTTTCTAACATTATAAGGTCTGGCATAACTTTTTCAGTTAATGTCTTAACAAGATATAGCTATGCTCCTACAAGGAGACATTGGAATGGAATCAAACACATATTACGGTATCTAAAAGGGACTACCGATATGGGATTTTTTATGGCAATGATCGCAGTCCCGATCTTGTTGGTTATGCCAATGCTGGGTATTTATATGACCCACACAAGGCTCGATCTCAAATAGGCTATGTGTTTACATATGGAGACACTGTCATATCTTGGCGATCGACTAAGCAATCAATCGTGGATAATTCATTTAAATATGCTGAGATAATTGCTATTTATGAAGCAAGTCGAGAATATGTATGGTTGAGGTCTATAATACATCTTATTTGAGAAAAATGTGGTTTGAAGTGTGACAAACTACCCACAATTTTATATAAAGACAATGCAGTATGCATAACCCAATTGAAGGGAGGATTCATAAAGGATATAGGACAAATCAAATTTCACCAAAGTTATTTTTCACACATGATCTTCAAAAGAATAGTGATATCAATGTGCAACAGATCTGTTCAAGTGATAATATGGCTGATCTGTTCACCAAATCTCTACCGACGTCAACCTTCAAGAAACTAGTGTACAAGATTGGGATGCGAAGGCTCAAGGATGTGAATTGATGCTCTCATCAGGGGGAGTTAATACGCGTTGTACTCTTTTTTCCTTACAAGGTTTTGTCCCACTGGGTTTTCCTTGCAAGGTTTTTAACGAGGCAACCAAAAGGCGTATTTCTAAACATGTGTACTCTTTTTCCTTCACTAAGATTTTTTTCCCATAGGATTTTTTCCTAATAAAGTTTTAACGAGGCACATTATCTATGGACATCCAAGGGGGAGTGTTATAATAAAAAAAATCAAATTATGGTGGATGTCTACTCTTCCTCCATGATCTTCTCAAATGCTTAATGACATATTCAATGACATATTTCTATGCTTAATGATATATTCAATGACATATTTTTCTTCACTTTTCATGCCTATATAAAGGCCTTGTAATAGATAAGAAAATACACACAATTGAAGAAGAAATACTCTTCCTTCTCTCTATCTCTATTTCTTGTTCATGTTTTACTAAATTGTTTTTATTTCATAACTTGTTCTTATTCATATTTTACTAAATGGCTTTTATTTCATAATAATGATATATATTTATTATTGAGTGGTTTCTTCTCTAGAATATATTGCTTAATGCCTTAATACTCTTAGTCTGACAACTATGAACAGAAAATAAACCTATCAAGCTAATAGATAATTTAATGAATGTTTGATATTTGTCATTTTCTCTTTGTGCTTACCTCACTGTCCAATACCAAAGAAAGAAAACAAAAATATACGCTTACGTGCTCTGACCAAATGAACCCGTGATTTTGGTTTATTAATAGCTCTATCTACTGTTTTATTATTGGTTGATATTAATAAAAGTGAAAAGGAGTTATATGTTAGCTTGGTGTAGATGAAACAAGGTATGCCCGTCATATGCTAATATTTAGTTCATTAAATAAATTTTAGTGGTTTTATAAGTTATAACATAATTACTATAAAAGTTAGACATGTATATTAGGAATATAATAAATTACTATATCCTAAAGTTCCCATGAAATTAAATTTCAAGCATATTAGAGCTAAATACTGTTAATCTGGAAAAGGTAATTTTCTAACTCATAATACTTATGTCACATAATCATGTTGGATTGAGATTTTACTTTCCAATTTTTGTTTGGCTTTGTAATATGATTCTATTGCTTCTTTGAGAAGGAAAAAAAAAAATTTTGAGTGAAAAACTTTACATTTAGTTTTCTATTTTGCTAAAGGCAATATATTACGTTAATTTTATGCTTTGGGCACATGAAAAATAATGTCAATTATATTATGATCCATACTAATTCATTAGATGCACATATCATCTATCTAGGTTGATTATTTTGCGAAAATCATCTTTAAAAATAAATAATTAATAATTATTATTATTATTTTGGGGACCAATAGTATTTGATGTGCTTTAACATATTAAGATATTAGATTATTTGGATACCCACTATTTGGCTTTCTCTTCTAATAATATAGTTCGTATGTTGCATCAAATTAAATATGTGATAAAGTGATGCAATTCTTAAGTTTTATTTACCACTAGACGAGTTTATACTTATAACCATTAAAAGAGGTAAAACTTAAAAGTTATATGATGACTGAATACGGTGATAACATTAATTAAGGGTAAGATGGTAGGTTTAAGTCCCAGCGCACCATGAGAGTAAGACATCAGGTAAAAGTCCTAATGCTTCATGATGATAAGATTTGGGTTTGAGTCCCAATTCATTATGGTCTAACATGCCTTTATATCGGTAAGGTATTGAGTTTCAATCTCAATATACCATATTGATGATATAATAATGACTAAATAAAAATAATATATTTTTCATGAAAAATCATGAAGCTTGTCCCACTTGATTTGCTCCATTCTTGAAGTGAATGTGGTAGCAGTGCATAATAAGTCTAAATGAAGATAAGTGATTGACCAATGAACGTGGGGGTGCCAAACAAATGAAAAAATAAATTAGTCATCATTATGGTCACTATAAATTGGGAGAACAATAATGGTTCTCATAATATATCCTTCAAAAGGTGAAGGAAATATTTACCATCAAATTGGTATGAAAAATAATAAAGCACGTCGCTATGACTATACTCCATTCCCTGAAGAGAATGTGACTTGTGATAAACATTGAGAATGCAGACGCATTCATTGTCACGACCCAATTTCTCCTATAGGCCGTGATGGTGTCCAACATTTACCGCTAGGCAAGCCAACCTTAAGCGAACTCCGCGATCTTTCTTTTAACGGTTTAAAATAGTTGATTTTCAATTTATGCACAAAACAAGAAATGAAAGTTTTATAAAAATGACATATCGAAATTTTTCGAACGAGTGAGATAAGATAAATAACCCAAAAGCATCAAGTACCTACTAACATAAATTTTCAAGACCTGGTGTCACAAGTGTATGAGCTACTAGTAGAATATACAAAGAGTACTACACTGTTGTCTGAAACAAAATAGATAGAAAATAAAGCAAAAGAAAGACTTCGGATGCTGCAGAACGGGCTCGGAAGACAGCTCACCGCAAAGTCTCGCAATAGTAATCAAGTGTGCGCGCTGCACTGATATCCAGAAGCACCTACCTCAGAACCTGCACATTAAGTGCAGAAGTGTAGCGTGAGTACATAAACAACATCTACCCATTAAGTATCTAGTCTAACCTCGAAGAAGTAGTGACGAGGGGTCGACTTTGATATTTACTAAGGGTCAACAATAAAGAATATATGTATATAACTGATAATTAAACATGGGATATATAAAATGACAATAGAACTCAGAAGCAAGAATTTAATTAGATAATCCTTTCACCAGTAGCATTTACCAAATCAATTTCTCCCATTTTATCTTTTTAACCTTTCAAACCAATGAAACAATATCAATCATATTGAAATTTCCAGTATCATTTCACACGAAATATGCCGAGGACGTACGTCCCGATCCAAAATACATATAAATATACTGTGTGCACTGCTGAGGGTCGAACGATACGAACCATAGATGCATCTATTAACCTTCCGAGGCGAACGACCCGCTCCCATGAGAGTAGTGAAAATTTACGATTGAACATAGATTTCTCAAGTTATCCCTCAATACTTTCCAAAAAAGGAAATTCAGCTAGAAATTTTAAAAGCCATTGAGATCCTCAATCTCAGCTCTATCCAAGGCAATTAGTAAGCATAATTAAATGACGATATCAACAAAGCATGGTGTAACCCTAAAACTTACCCGAACATAAGCAGAATTAGTAGCTACGTATGGACTCTCGTCACCTCGTGCGTATGTAGCCCCCACAATTATAAGCACATATTAATTAAACTCGCCTATTGGGTTAATTCCCTCTTACAAGGTTAGAAAAGAGACTTACCTTGTCTCAAGCCTACTTTCCGATCCAAGATTTGTGCTTAAACCCTTAATTTTGTACCAAAATGACTCGAAACTAGTTAAATGTTATATAAAATAGTCAATATAGGCTCAAAATTTCATATTCTAACTATTAAAGTGATTACCCAACCCCAATTGAAGAATTCCCAAAATTCACCCTCTCCCGTGCCCATGTGCCCGGATTCCAAAACATTTCGAAAACAATTGTTACCCATAACCTCATGAAATCAAATATATGATTTTCACAAAATTTCATAACCATTTTCGTGGTCAAATCCCATTATTATCCAAAACCTAGGTTTTTCATCTAAACCCTTGATTTCACCATTTTGTTTACATGTTAATCTACCTCTAATTTATGGATTTAACTCATGTTGTGTAGAAATTACTTACCTCAAAGTGCTAGGTGAAAATCCTCCTCCAAGAGCTCCAAACATCGCGCAAGAGATGAAATAAAATGAGCTAAATGGCCTAAGTCCCGCATTTAATAAGCTGTGTACATGTCTCAGATGTCGCATTTGCAACATCTGGTTCGCAAATGCGACAAACACATTGCAAATGCGAACCTGGGCTCCCACTGCCAAGGTTGCAAATGCGAACCCTGTCAAGGTCGCAAATGTGATTGATTTCTCGCAAATGCGAGGTTCACAAATGCAAACTATTTCTCGCATTTGCGACACCTACAGCACCAGCAAAGAAAACACTAGAAAACTGAAGCTTCATCCTTCCGAACATTGTCCAAAACTCACCCGAGCCCTCGAGGCTCCACACCCAACATCAACACAAGTCTTAAAATATCATACGGACTCGCTCGCATGATCAAAACATCGAAATAACATCAAAATCCACGAATCGGACGCCAAAACGCATGGATTAACTCATGAACTCTAAAAATATCTAAAATACTTCAGCGTGTCCGATTCCTATCAAATCAACTCGGAATGACGCCAAATTTTGTGTGCAAGTATTAAATGATATTATAGAACTATTTCTGGTCTCGTAATCCTTTTTGGACCTCAGTATCACCAAAACCTTTTAAAACCAAATTTAAAGAACTTAAAAAACCTTCAAGGAGCCAACTTTCACTTTTAGGCGCAAAAATACTTCCGGATCATCCAAAACCCGATCTGAACATACTCCTAAGCCCGAAATCATCATACGAATCTATTGGAACCGTCAAATCCTGATTCTGAGGTAGTTTACTCAAAACATTGACCAAAGTCAAACTTAGCCTTTTAAGGCCAACTTAAGGAACCAAGTGTTCCGATTTCAACCCGAACCCTTCAAAATCCAAACTAACCATCCCCACAAGTCATAAAATAGTAAAATCATATACGGAGAGTCTTATTTAGGGGAACGGGGTTCTAAAAAGAAAAACAACCGGTTAGGTCATTACATTCTCTACCTCTTAAACAAATGTTCATCCTCAAACGGGTCTAGAATCATACCTGGAGTGCTGAATAAGTGTGGATATTTACTCTGCATATCCTCCTTGGACTCCTAAGTCACCTCCTTGACTGGTTGACCCCTCCACTAAACCTTTACCACAGAAATATTCTTGGACCTCAACTGGCGAACTTGCCTATCCACAATGGCAAGTGGCTCCTCCTCATAACTAGGCTCTCATCTAACTGAATCGTGCTGAAGTCTAACACATGTGACCTGTCGGCATGATACCTCCGGAGCATAGACACGTGGAAAATCGGATGAACTCCCGATAGACTGGGAGGCAAAGCAAGCTCATAAGCAACCTACCCAACTCGTCTCAACACCTCAAATGGGCCAATAAACCTTGGGCCCAACTTGCCCTTTTTTCCAAATCTCATAATCCCCTTCATCGGCGAGACTTTCAAGAGAACCTTCTCACCCACCATAAATGATAAATCATGCGCCTTCTGATCCGCGTAACTCTTCTGTTTATACTGTGCTGTGCGAAGTCGCTCCTGAATTAACTTTACCTTTTTCAAAGCATCCTTCACCATATCAGTACCATATAACTTAGACTCGCCGGGATTGTACGCTCTGACTGCCCGTCAGCCTGGGGATGAAATGCTGTGGTGAGCTCTACACGGGTCCCCAACTCACTCTGTACTGCTCTCCGGAAATGCGAAGTAAACTGAGGGCCTCTGTCTGATATGATGGAAACAGGAACACCATGCAACCGAACTATCTCTTGAATATAAATTTGGGCTAACCTCTCCGAGTATACGTAGTCACAACTGGGATGAAGTGTGCTCACTTGGTCAATCTGTCAACAATGACCCAAACTGCATCAAACTTTCGTAAAGTCCGCGGCAACCCAACCACGAAGTCCATAGTAATGCGCTCCCACTTCCATTCAGGTATAGGCATCTGTTGGAGTAGGCCACTTGGCCTCTAGTGCGTATACTTAACCTGCTGGCAATTTAGGCATCTAACTACATACTCAACTATGTCTTTCTTTATCCGCTGCCACCAATAATGCTGCATCAGGTCACGATACATCTTCGTAGTATCTGGATGAATGGAATATCGAGAACTGTGCACCTCCTCTAGAATCCTATCCCTAAGGCCATCGTCATTAGGGACACATAGACGACCCTGGAGTCGTAGAACACCATCCTAGACAATAGTAACCTCCTTGGCACCACCCTGTAGTACCATTTCCCTGAGAACCAACAAGTGCAGACCATCAAACTATCGAGCCTTGATCTGCTCCAATAGTGAAGACTGGGCAACGACGCATGCAAGAACTCGGCTGGGCTGTGAAATATCCAACCTCACAAGTCTGTTAGCCAAGGACTGAATTTTTGAAGGTAGTGGACGCTCCTCTGCTGAGATGAATGCCACGCTACCCATACTCTCTGCCTTTCTGCTCAAGGCATCTGCGACTACATTTGCCTTGCCCGGATGATAAAACATGGTGATGTCATAATCATTCAGTAACTCAAGCCATCTGCGCTGCCTCAAATTGAGATCCTTTTGCTTGAACAAATGCTGCAAGCTGCGATGATCAGTGTAAACCTCACAGGACACCCCATAAAGATAATGCCTCAAGATCTTAAGAGCATGAACAATCGCGGCCAACTCAAATAGTGCACAGGATAATTCTTCTCACGGGACTTCAGCTGATGTGAAGCATACTGCATCAATACACAACCCAAACCAATGCATGAAGCGTCACAATACACAGTATACATCCCCGAACCGGAAGGCAATACTAGGACCGGTGCGGTCGTCAAAGCTGTCTTGAGCTCCTGGAAGCTCTCCTCACAATCATCGGACCAATGGAATGGAGCACCCTTCTGGGTCAATCTAGTCAAGGTACTGCAATAGATGAGAATCCCTCCATAAACCGGCGATAATAACCTGATAATCCCAAGAAGCTCCTGATCTTAGTCGCCGAAGTGGGACGAGACCAACTCTGAACTGCCTCAATCTTCATGGGATCCACCTTAATACCCTCGCCTGATATAACATGCCCCAAGAATGCTACAGAATCTAGCCAAAACTCACACTTGGAGAACTTAGCATATAGCTTTTATTCCCGCAAGGTCTGAAGCACCACTCTCAAATGTTGCTCTTGCTTCTCCATGCTACGCGAGTAGATCAAAATGTCATCGATGAAGACAATGATGAATGAATCAATATAGGGCTTGAACACCCTGTTCATCAAATCCATAAACGTTTTTGGGGCATTAGTCAAGCCGAAGGACATCACTAGAAACTCATAATGGCCATATCTAGTTCGAAAAGCAGTCTTCAGAACATTCGAGTCTCGAATCTTCAGCTGATGGTAGCCGGATCTCAAGTCGATCTTAGAAAATACCCTAGCACCCTGCAACTGGTCAAACAAATCATCAATACGCGGCAACGAGTACTTTTTCTTAATGGTAACTTTGTTTAACTGGCAGTAATCAATGTACATCCGCATAGTCCAATCTTTCTTCTTCACAAATAACACTGGTGCATCCCAAGGTGATACACTCGGCCTGACGAACCCCTTTGCTAGCAACTCCTCAAGTTGTTCCTTCAACTCCTTCAACTCCTTCGAAGCCATACGGTATGGTGGGATAGATATAGGCTGGGTACCCGGAGCCAAATAGAACAAAATTTTTGTTCTTTTGACTTGCCTTTTCTTTTGCAGTGCATTCACTTTTATAGTGACCAATGTTATCGCAGTGTGTGCAAATCTTGTTCTCAGGGAGTGTGAGGTACTTGCTTTTGGGATCCCACTTGGGTGCAGAGTTTCCAAAGTCTCTTCTGTTGCTACTATGATGTTCTTGTAGCCATGAAAGTGCATCAGAGGACTTATCCCATATGCAAGTTATGTCTAGCTCATGCTTGACCTTGCTTAAATCCTCCTTTAGGATTCTTACCTGTTCATCTCTCTTGTACAACTCATCTTTCATTTTTACTACATTTTCTTCTAAAGTGAGTTGTGTGTGATCGACTGTCTTTTTACCTGTTCCTAGTTTCAATTTTACATTTTCAGATCTAAGCTCTAGGATAGTCGAGTCAAGTGCATGAACCTGGTTCTTGAACAGTATTTTCACTTACAGTTTCACTAACCCTAAGTTCCAGGTTTTTGCACTTAGCCTACAAAATCACACATTCTTTAGACAGTTGTTCCTTTTCGTTATTTAGATCCTTGGATTCATCAATTAGCTATAGTAGTAACTCAGATAACCTTTCTTTAGACAAAACTTTAATCTTGTCTTTGAGATGAAAGACATTTACCTCAGTTTCTTCATCAGATTCTCCAATGGCCATAAGTGCTCGTTCATCATCATCATCATCTGAGATTTCTCCCCAAGTTGTGACCATAGCCTTGGTTGATACTTTGTTGTTGCTTTTCTTAGGTTAAACATGTTCCTTCTTCCTGTTCCTTCGTTCAGCTCTTTCCTTCTTCCATTCAATTTCCCACAAAGGATAGTTTTTTATGTGATGATCAGGTTTTCCATACTTGTAGCAGCCATCATTGATTTGCTTCTCTGGAGCTTTTGCCTTGCTGTAGCTTCCACTTCTTGAAGAACCCTTTCCTCTCCTTAAGTACTTCTTGAAGTCTTTGGTGATCATATCCATTTCATCATCTTCTAGATCAGAACCTTTAGTGATTCTGAATGCCAAGCTTCTTTCCTTTTTATATACATCCATCTCCATGGTTTGTCTTTGAAGTTCATAGGCAGTGATATTTCCAATCAATTCATCTAGTGGGAGAGTAGCAATGTTCTTTGACTCTTGGATGGCCATGATATTGCTTTCCCAAGTGATTGACAAGACCCTAGTAAGTATCTTCTCAACCTCTCTTCTTCATGAATAATCTTTCCAAGAGATTTCAGTTTATTTGTCAGTGTAGTGAACTAGTTGTACATATCTTGAACGGTTTCTCCATCCTTCATAGCAAAGTTCTTATACTGAGAGTACAATAGATTTCCTCTTGATCTCTTCACTTGAGTAGTTCCTTCATGAGCCCTCTGTAGTGTGTCCCAAATTTGCTTAGCAGTGGCATAACCTTGGATTATGTTGTACTCATCTGGACCAAGTCCACAAACAAGCCATTTCTTGGCTTTAGCATTCTTCTCCCACTTCTTAAAGTCCCCAGCGGTGTAATTTGCTCTTGTCTTTGGCACATCTACTCCTTCAACATTTTCTTCAATGTAGCTAGTGGACCATCAGTGACAGTGTCGCATAGCGCATAGTCCTCTCCTTGAATGTGATCTCTCATTCTGTTCTTCCACCAAGAGAAGTAATGTCCATTAACGAGTGGCGGCCTAGCAGTGGATTGTCCTTCCCAGTTTCTAAGTGGTGCACTCATTTTGGTCTTCTCCTAAGGTGTTAGCCTCTTCAAGGATAACCCGCTCTAATACCAATTAATATTTTGTACTTCAATACCACACAAGAGGAGGGTGATTCGTATGGTGTCCAATGTTTTGCGTGCACATATTATAGAAGAACCTAGTTCTTCTATGTGTTCCTTATACTATTATTGCGAAATAATAAATGTGAAACGTAAAGAACATAAGTATTTTTACGTAAAAAACACCTGGTTCAATAGGCAAAAATACCACGACCTACTACCCGGTAGGAGTTTTGCCAACACTTCATAAATCACTGAGCCAAAAATAATATTTACAAAACTCTTTGTAAACTTAAGGATTACCTCTAACCCTTTGTGGCAACCAGCCTCTAGTTGTTGCGACAACTTCAAATTAACTATAACTTGAATACAACACTTAGAGTACCTAGTATAATTGCTTCTAGATAAAGCTGAAAGGTACAACTCAAAAGCCCTACTACAATGAAACTAGAATAAAAGACAGACACTTGGAACTGGTTCTTCTATCTGGTTCATGTAGCTTCAGGTTTGCACACTTGAATCACACATGAATTGCTTGCAAAATGCATTGTTATTTTGCTCTCAACTCACGTTTAACTTCAGCATTTGTGCGTGCCTATAGAATGAGAACATCCTGCAATATATAGAGTTAATAGAATAGTAAATAACTAGAGTTCTAAAGTTATACTCTTACATGGTGGAAGAGATATAGTTATCTTCAACTTCTAACTCCTCCCTTGTAACGACCCGACCGGTTATTTTTAGTATTACAATCTCGTTCTCCCATTTACTACTCAATTTATTCCTTATAGTTGTTATGTGACTTGGCGAGGTAATTGGTGCGGGTCCAGTGAGGTTTTGGAACGAATTGGAACACTTAGTTCCAAGGTTTAAAGCTTAAGTTGAAATAGTTGACCGGATGCTGACTATGTATAAACGACCCCGGAATAGAGTTTTGATAATTCCATTAACTCTGTATGGTGATTTTAAACTTCGGAGCATGTCCGAAAAATTATTTGGAAGTCCGTAGTTAAATTAGGTTAGAAATGGCTAAAATAGAAATTTAAGTTTGAAAGTTTGACCGGGGAGTTGACTTTTTGATATCGAGGTCAGAATCCGATTCTGAAAATTAGAATAGGTCTGTTATGTCATTTATGACTTGTGTGCAAAATTTGAAGTCAATCAGACTTGATTTGTTAGGTTTCGGCATTGAATGTAGAAGTTGAAAATTCTTAGTTTCATTAGGCTTGAATTGGGGTATGATTCGTGGTTTTAGCATTGTTTGATGTGATTTGA
>AWOL01S0044724.1:9000-22638 GCA_000715115.1 Nicotiana otophora | reverse complement strand
TCAATCAAAACACCATTGTTGAGAAAGGAAACCCTAGAACAAGAATTCAAGCGGATTTAACTTCAAAAGGGTAATGCTTCTACTCCTGAATCATTTATAGCTATCAATTGGTGAGTTTTGAGAGAATAGTAAATGGGTTTGATAAAGAGAACCATACGAACTATGCTAGGCTTTTGGATTGTTGACTTATGATTATTGTAAACATTTGGGTGATGATAAATGGTGTTAGTTACATCTATTTGGGATTGTAGGATAACCTAGAAGTCATAGAATGAGAACTTGGTAAAGAAAAGACCAATTACTAAGGGCTATGAGGCTTTACGCCCAAAGGGTGTTTGATAGAATTCCTAAGTGACTAAAACATGAGAATTAGTGCTAATATTGGTTCATCTCTATATATGTATTGACGTGGATTATCATTGAAGGAGGCGACGAACATTGTGATATGCTTAAAAGGGCCAACGTCAAGGTATGTGAGGCTAACTTTTTATGTTTGGGAATGTTAATAATTCTCCCTACAATATGTTTCTTTTACGACGTTACTAATTGCCTCAGAAATATAATTAAGCCTACTTCCTTGAATAGTTGTAGAACTTCTATTGTCTAGCTTCATAACTCGTTCATGACTTTCTTTCTGAACACTGTGAGCTCAGTGCGTATTCAATATAGACTTGGGTTTGATGTCCCCGAGTCTCGGTATAGCTTACTCAGCAAGTCATAAACAATTGAAGTTTCAGTGTTCATAATCACTTAAAGAATACATGTCTCACTCTAGTCCTATTCAGTATTTTAGTATTATGTAACACGGTGTGAGTCAGTATTTCAGTATCATGTATTGCGGTATGATTCTTAGTTCCTGATTTTAAATCCCTGAATGTTGAACACCTGAAACAGTTAATGCTTTATGCATCTTTGGGCATGAGGCCGCAGTTTATGCTTTATGCATTTTTGGGCCTGAGGCCGTAGTTTTGAATACGTATACTTGGGCCCGAGACTGCAGTATGTGCATATATATATTGGTCATGAGGCCGCAGTTTAATATTCAGATAAACATGTTGTTCATCATTCAGAAGAGGAAGTATTCATATCCTTACTTCCTTTGTTCAGTTCAGTTATCAGTTATAAGTTATCATTTCAGTTATCAGTTATTAGTTATCAGTTATCATTTTAGTTATTAGTTATCAATTATCATTTCGCCTTTAGTTTCAAAAGTTATCATTTCAATTATAAATTATCAATTCTTATTTATCAGGTTAGTCTTAGTTTCAGCATTTATAATTCTTTCTTTCACTTACTTTACATACCAATGCAATTCAAATGTACTGATGTCCTTTTTTCTCGGGGCCTGTATCTCACGATGCAGGTAATGATTTACAAGTTGACGATTCAAAGTGCTAGGATTCTCATACCAACTATTTGGTGATCCTCGGTTCTTTCGGGGCATTATCATTACCTTACAAACTTCGGTATTTTCAGATAGTCAGTGTTTTCAGTATATCATAAGAGGCTTCATACACTAGAGTAACGGTTATATAGAGTCTCAACTTTTTCATGTTAAGCAATTTTGACTACAAATATGTTCAGACTTGTGTTAGTGTTTCCACACTTTGATTTATGTAATTCAGAGTTTCAGTATATCAGCATGTGTTAGTTTATCTTCTGCATTCAATATGTTATGAAATGACATGTTGATTAAGCCATCCAGTTGGTTTGCTTGGTCACATGTAGTCAGGCACTGAGTATCGTGTTACGCTCAGGCCTAGGTTCGGGGCATGACAAAGCGCCTAGAAATCCCATCCACCTACTCAAACCTAGCATCCGTCTCGGCCTCTCAAGCCAAACTGTAACATAGACCATAATCGAGCCCATCAATCAACCTCCTGATCCTCTCCCTCTCAGTGGAGACCAACCATAATGCATGACGTGTCAAATCTGCGAATCTCATCTCTTGCTGAGTCACAGTCATATCTCCCTGGCATAGCTTCTTAAAGTCCCTAAGTAGCTCCTCTTTGTAAGTCCGTGTAACAAAATTCCCTAAGAAGAGAATTGAGAACACATGCCATAAAAGTGGTGTTTTGTCTGCTGGCTTGCATAACGCATAGGTCTGCCACCATCTATTGGTTGTCCTAGTCACATAAAAAGTAGTAATTGCAACTCCGATAGCATCCACGATACCCGTCGTACCTCTCTTATCCCTTCTGATCCTTATCAGACATAAGTGGACCAACCTCGGCTACAGCATGGACAACTGGCTAAACCAGTAACACCCCTAGTGTCTGATAACCCTGAGCTAGTTGCTCTGATGTACGGGCGGCGAGCGTTTGGGCTTCTTCCCCGGCCTGTGAGGTAGCTGGTGCAACTGGTATCATACCTGCCTGAGCCAACCTTGTGTACACACTCAAGATCTGAGCCAAAGTCTCCTGATGACCACGTGTCTCCTGAAGCAACTCGTGGTTCCACAGGCACTGCTCTAGCTGCAGTGCGAGCCCTAACTCGGCCTATACTTTGATCCCAGCCTCTGGCGGCCCTGATCGTGTCCTCACTATCTGTGAGAAAATAAAAGAGTATAGCTTCAAACTTAAGTATTAACAAATCTGCACAACAAGAATGCACGAATGTGAAGTTTTCTCATAATTAGGTAGCCTCTCGTAGATAAGTACAGACGTCTCCGTAGCGCTCAGCAAGACTCTACTAAAATTGCTCATGACTAGTGAGACCAAGGCAACCTAGTTCTAGATACCCACTTGTCACGATGCAAACTCCCATCGGAGCCGCGACGATGCCTAACACTACTTGCTAGTCAAGCCAATAATTATACAATAACAACGAATTTAATATACATAATAGATAGTCTCAGCAACGAAAATATCATTAAATATCTGTGAAAACCCAAATGATAACCCAACTACAACCAACCCAACGATATGGTGTCAACGAGTACATTAGCATTGCTGAGTATCAAAATAAAATGCCAAATTCTTAATACAACCGTCTGAACAATAGAACATTAATAACAAAAATAAATGAAAGATAACTCCAAGGTGTGTGAACAATATAGCAGCTATCTCGTAGTCTCCACAACTGATACCAATGCAACTCTAGCAATCAAAGCATCCAGAAGCACCTAGTTCTGCACATGAAGTGCAGAGTGGAATACGAGTACAACCGACCCCAGATACTCAGTAAGTAACAAACCTAACCTTGGGCTGAAAACAATAACCAAAATAGTCAATGACCAATATCAATAATCAGTAACAACCCTGGATATAAAGGAAACAATATAAGTAAACAACTCAATGATATCATGTTCAGCTCATTCACATTACAAAAATTTAGATATGGTACCAAGTATTATAGTTAAAGCCCAACACAGATAAATATATCATTTACCAACTAGCATGAGGAAAGAATGTCTTTGGGCCTACATGTCATATGTACATGTAAGTTCAATAACATCATAGTGGAACCATCAAGAATAACTACACCTAGCACACTCGTGGTGCCTGGTACATTTCCCCTCACCATCACACACAACACTCGGCACTATACTAGTGCCTGACATATATGCCCCTTACGGTCAACTTCCGGTCAAACATACCGTCCTTTCAAGCCTTCAACTTCCAACTTTCTCCAAGTAGCACCAAATCAACCTACTAACCTCCAAAGACATATCCGGGCACATGCCTAAGTCAAAATTCACCATATAAAGTTATTGGAACCATCAAAACACTATTCTGGGTTGTTTACACAAAAGTCAAACTTCATTCAACTCTTTCAAGTTAAGCTTCTACCCTTGGGGCTAAGTGTCCCAATTGACTCCTAAACTCCACCGAAATCAAACCAACCCACGCCGGATATTCATGGAACTACAAATACCCATACGTACATCATGTAATAGGGGAAATGGGGTTAAATCACTCAAAATTACTGGCCGGGTCATTACATCTAGAATCTCTCGAACCTCTTCTGCTCCTCAACCGACACAATAGGCCCGACCTCAGGTTGAACCATAATCATGGGCTGCACCGGTATAGCACCCAGAGAATAATCAACATGAGACTACTTCTCTAGAGTATGTGTACCGGGATGTTGGACCCCTCCCAACCTGTAAAGTAGCTGGTGCAACCGAGATCAACCTCGCCTGAGCCAACGTCAAAAACATGCTCAGTATGCCAAGGTCTCCTGGAGTCCAGGGTAGAAACAAGGGCCTCGTGTGTCTGATCCCTGGCCAGAGCTATTGGTGTCTCCAAATTTGCATCACTAAAACGGCCCCTTGCTGCGGCACGTGCTCCGCCTCTACCTCTGCTCTTGGTCTCTAGCAACACCAAACCTGAGGTAGCATCATCATTAACTAAAGCTTGTGTCCTAACCATCTGTGAGAAAATAGGAAGACAAAGGCTCAAACAAACTTGTCATGACCCGAATCCCAACATAGAGGTCTCTGTACCGATCTGCAAGACTCTACTAAACATGCTTGTGACTCGTAGAACCTATGAACCTAGAGCTTTGATACCAACTTATCATGACCTGAATCCCACCATAGAGGTCATGATGGCCCCTAGTCTCTAAGACTAGGTAAGCCTATTACATAAAGATCTCAATCAGAAAATAACAAATTTAAATTGACGAAAATTACTACATATGATAATATCGCCAAACATGGATACAATAAGAAAATTCCAAAAACCCGGTAATACTAAGTCATAATCTCTGCATGGAATACATAACAAGTCTCGAAAAAGTACAATTCTGTTTGAAAAACATAATTAATAGAAATAAATTAAAGAGGGTGATGTTGAGGCTTGTGAATGGAACAACAGGGATCTCTTACAAGCTCAAGCACGTATTTTTATATATTCGCTTCGATCAGTAGTACCTGGATCTACACAAAGAATGTATAGAAGCAGAGTATGAGTATATCTGTCACATCCCAAAATCCCAACCTATCATGATGATGCCTAACACATCACTAGGCAAGCCGACAATCCCATATCAACTACGCATCACGTTAAAAAATCTGGTTTAATAAGTTCTATAGTGCAAACTCTCATAAATAATTGATAACAACGAATGCAGCACAACTACAATAAATCCCAAAATCCTGGTGTCACTAAATACATGAGCTACTATTGTCAACATAGTATAAAACTATATTACAACTGTCTGAGAAAGTAGAACAGTACTGAAATAAAATGAAAGAAAGGAGAGTCAAGGTCTGGGGCGTCATTGCAGCTACCTCGAGGTCTCCGAACAAGTACTATCACCAATGTAGCAACCACCGCGTCCAAATGTACCTGGATCTAGAAGTGCAAAGTGTAGTATGAGTTCAACCGACCCAATGTACTCGGTAAGTAACATGACTAACCTTGGGCTAAAAGTAGTGATGAGCTCAGAAAGATATAGAACTTCCATATCAAGCTTGTAACACAGTACGAAAATGTAGGCATGTCTTCAAGTTCAACAATTTAAGCTCAACACCGTTAAAATATGCCATGTACCGCTAGCAAGAGGAATGTTACATCGCTATGCCTACATGTAAAAAATGCAGGTCAAATGAAATGCATCACAGTGATAATCCCAGGTACTCAAACTCTCAGAGTACTCAACCTATCTCACACTCCTACTCATCATACACACAATCACATAGGACTGTACGGTGCCTGCGCTCGCTGTAGGTATGTCAGACTCCGGAGGGCGAATCCTACCCAAGCACTAATATAAAGCATACAAGGCCTGATGCGAAGTGCAACTTGATCCATAATAATAAATAAGCCAATAGGGCCTACTGCGACGTGCAACTAGATCCATAATAATAAATAAGCCAATATGGCCTGATGTAATCTCTCTAGTCTCATGGGCTCACAAATCTCATACCACTCAACCCAAATAATGATACCATGATGTAACCGTAAATGATGGGAGAGACTGAGATATGATAGGCAAATGAGTAAATATGACTGAGTACATAATTGCAACTTAAGAAAATAACTCAATAGAAGAAATGACCTCAGTGAGTCCCAATATTAGATCATAATTAGCATAGTGCATGCCCACACGCTCGTCACCTAGCATGTGCGTAACCCCAACATCAACCATATAACACGTATTCCAGGGATTCATACAGGCGGTACCCAGTTTAGAAGTGGTACTTACCTCAATGCTCCAACAATCCATTTCCCCGGGAATCCGCCTCTGAACGACTCGAATCTAGACACAAACAACTTAATATAATCAATACAATCTATAGGAATCGATTCCATACGATAAAGCTCAATTATTTAACCAAATTCAAAATGTCAACACAAGAAAGTCAACCCCTGGCCCACACCTCGAACCTGATAAAATACAAAAAATCAGAACACCAATTCAATAACGAGTCCAACCATACTAAAATCATTTAATTCGAACCACAAATCGACCTCAAATCCCCAAATCATACTCTCTAGTCCAAAAACCACCAAATTTCACCTTTTAAACACACATAATCTAGGTGTAGAAATCAATGGGTATTCAATATAATTGGACAACAATGATCAAAAGTTGCTTACTTCGTGATTTGTAGTGAAATCCTTCAAAACAATCGCCCCTAGTCGAGCTCCACAAGTCAAAATATGAAATAATACTTTAACCCACGATTTGGGATTTTAAATAGTCTGCCTAGTTTCTCTTCTTCGCGAATGCAGATATTACTTCGCGTCTGCGAAGCACAAATATACTTAGTTGCCAAGTCCCTTTTATGGAAACGTGACATCCCAGTCACGAATGCGATGACGAAGACCACTTATCTTCATGATCGCGGTCCTGACCACGCGATCGCGATGAACAAATCACCTACTGCCGTAGGCCTCACCTCCCTTCTTCGCGAATGCTACCTTCGACACGTGTTCGCGATGCCCAACTCCCAGAACCTTTGTGAACGCATCACAGTTCTCCTAAACACGGAGTACAATTTTTACCACCCGCTCAAATACTCTTGTGATTGCAATACCTCCCTCGCGAACGTGTATAAGGAAAGCGGATACAATAATTACAGTAGTCTAACAAGTCAAAAATGAGCCGAAGATGATCCAAATCACACCCGAAACCCCGGAGACCCGATACAAACATACCAACGGATCCTAAAACATGGCACGAACTTAGTCGATGCCTCAAATCAAATCAAAAAGCATCAAAAACAAGAATCACACCCCAATTCACGCCTAATGAACTATTAAACTTCTAACATCTAAAACCAATGCCGAAACACACCAAACCAACTCCGATTGACCTCTAAATTTGCGCACAAGTCAGAAACAACAAAACTGTCCTATTCTAATGCCCGAATCCTAAATCCGAGCCTGGTATGAACAATGTCAACTCTCGGTTAAATTTCTCAACTTTCCAAACCTTCAACTTTCTAACTTTCGCCAATTCAAGCCAAAATGACCTATGGTCCTCCAAATCAATACCCATACATACTCCTCAGTCCAAAATCACCATACAAACCTGTCAGAACCATCAAAACTCTATTTTGGAGTCATTTACTCATAAGTCAATATCTAGCCAAGTCTTTCAACTTTAGCTTCTAACCTTGGAACTATGTGTCCTAATTAATTCTGAAAGATCCCTAGAACCAAACCAACCACTCTAGCAAGTCAAATTATCACAAATGAAAATAGAACAATCAATAAATGGGGAACGAGCTACAATACTCAAAACGACCAACCGGGTCGTTACAATCCCTCTTCTTAAACAAACTTTCATCCTCGAACGGGTCTAGAATCTTACACGGGGTCTCAAACAGGTTTGGATAGCTGCTCCGCATCTCTTGTTCGATATCCGAAATAGCCTCCTCGACTAGATGACTTCACCACTATACTTTCACTGAAGCTATATTCTTTGATCTCAACTGTTAAACATGCTGATCCAAAAATGCCCATCAGCTCCACATCATAAGTCAAATCTTGATCTAACTGAACCGTTATGAAGTCCAAAACATGAGAGGGATCATCGTAATACTTATGGAGCATGAAAACATAAAATACTGGGTGAACAATCGATAGACTAGGCAGCAATGCAAGCTTGTAGGCCACCTCCCCAATCCTTTCAAGCACCTCAAAAAGGGCAATATGCTGAGGGCTCAACTTTCCCTTCTTCCCTATCATCATAACACCCTTCATGGGTTACAAACTGAGTAATACCTTCTCTCCCACCTTATAGGCAACATCACAAACCATCCGATTAGCGTAGCTCTTCCGTCTATATTGTGTCGTGCGAAGCCGATCTTGAATCAACTTGACCATTTCCAAGGCATCCTTAACGAGGTCTGTGCCTAACAACCTAGCCTCTCACAGCTCAAACAACCCAACTGGAGATTAACACTGCATCCCATATAAGGCCTCATAAAGAGCCATATAAATACTCAATTGGTAGCTGTTGTTGTAGGAAAACCCTGCAAGAAGTAGAAACTGATCCAAACAACCCCCTGCTACGAGTATTTGAGTTATGTGGTATATCATGTAATTATATCATGGGCTATGGTTATGGATATGGTTTGGTATAACTGATTTAGGCTTATATCATGTATAGATGCGGGAATCGGGTCTCATGATAAAGTTCGGATGTTTAAAATTTGGTTCAAAGGTTATGGACTAAGGTCTAAGTAAGGATTTTTAGTTAGGTTGTGTTGATAGGATTATATGGATTGAGGTGGCGTGGTATCACCCATGGGTACGTGCATGGTGAGTTTACAGTGACATGATGGCTTTGTTATGACTCTTGGCACGTTCGAGGATGAATGTATATTTAAGTAAGATCGTTTTATTAATTTGCATTCTCTTTGGTTGTTTAAGGTCTTGGGTAGCTTCACATGATGAATTATGACTTGAATGTATTGTCTGTTTTGCTTTTTGAGTGGTTCGTGATTAGTTTGGAAGAATGATTCTCAATTTGGAAGCTTTAAGTTGGAAGAGTTAACCGAGTTTGACTTTTGTTTATTTGACCCTGGATCGGGGTTTTGATGATTCCGTTAGATCCGAATGGTGATTTTTGACATGGGCATATGTCAGTATTTGCATTTGTATACTAATAGAAGGTTCCGGCTCTATTTGGCAAAAGTTGGCAATTTGAAGGTTTGGAAAGTTCATAGATTTTACCGAGAGTTGACTTCAATACTATCGAGTTCAGATTGTTGTTTTGGGAGATGGAATATATTAGTTATGTCATTTTGAACTTGTGTGCAAAATCTGAGGTCATTCTGAGTTGATTTGATGAAGTTCGGCACGAGCTTTAGAAGTTGAAAGTTCAAAAGTTCATTAAGTTTGATTTGAGGTAAGATTCATGGTTTACATGTTATTATGTGTGATTTGGGCCTTCTAGTTGGTCCGTGTTATGTTTCCGGACGGGGTCCCGAGAGGCTCAGGTGAGTTTTGGCGTGGTTTCAGATCATTTTGTCTCTTGTTGCATTGCTAAAGAAATTTCTGGTGCTTGTGTTTCTGCATCTACGGATGTTTGGTCACAGATGCAAATCCGCAGATGCGGACATTTTATCATAGAGGCGAATATGGACTGGAAGGCAAGAAGGGCGTACGTGCAGCGACCTAGGCGCATCTGCGTGTACATTGGAGCGGTTCCCTAAGCGCAGAAGTGCCATTGTTATCGCATAACTGACATGTGTTGTAGGGGCAGGGTTGAGTCCGTATATGTGTGTCCGCATAAGTGAGTCTTCAGTCGCATATGCGACTTCGCTTGCAGGTTATATTTAGTCTGAGGGTCTTTCATTTTATCACATTTGGAGAGTTGGAGATTGGTTTTGGGTGATTTTTGAGAGGATTATCACCACCTGGATTGGGGTAAGTATTTTTAACGTGGTTTTGATTATATTACAAGATGCTATCTTTGAGTTTGGCATTTGATTGAGATTTTGAAAGTGAAATAGGGGGTTTTTGTCTAAACTTTCTCAAAGTGAATTATTTTGTTTTGAGCATCGATTCAGAGTCGGATTTGAGTGAAAGTAATATGGTTTGAATCGTACGCAAATAGGTTGTTGGAATTTATATGCTTTACCGGGTTTCGAATATGGGCCCAGGTTGACTTTTTGGTTAACTTTGAATAATTCATTAATGATTCAACCTTTTTCGTTTAGGTTTGTTTCATATGGTGTCAATTGCTGTTCTTGAGCTCCTTTTGGCTAGTTTTGGGCCATTTGGATGTTGATTTGAGCGGGATGGCATTTATGGAGTATTATTCGGCTTGCTCGGTATTTGATTTTTCTTGTTAGAGGTAAGTAACATATTTAAACTTGGATTTGAGGATAAATATCACTGAGAACTACGATATTCGAGATGGGTTGGGGGTGACGCATGTTCTAGGTGACGGGCGTGTGTGCGTGCTCTGAGGTATTCATGATCTAGTTAGTTCTTAGGCAAATATGTGCCTTGTATTTCTATCATACTTCTTTGATATCATGTTTTCTCCATTTATATGACTATGTGAGATTATTTATGCTTAACTGTTTGAGCCATGATAGGTCTATTTTCGCCATGTTGATCTAGTTTCCTTGAGACGTAGTCATACGGTACATTAATGATAGTTACATCCTCATGTTATATATGTTTCTCTATGCACTTTTGTTATGCTATCTCACATGTTATTGGTGTCCTTGCACGTGACACAAGTTTGAGCTATATTTGAGGCATATTGTGATATTTTGTGTTATATAATTGAATCATATTTCTGTGAGAATGTTAACATACAGAGACTTGAGTGGATTGGAAATTGTGTGCAAAAGTTGAGGTCATTACGAGTAGATTTGATGTGGTTCGGCACGAGTTTTGGAAGTTGAAAGTTTAAAAGTTCATTGAGTTTGATTTGAGGTACGATTCATGGTTTTGACGTTATTATGTGTGATTTTGGGCCTCGAGTAGGTCCGTGTTATATTTTGGGACTTGTTTGCATGTTCGATTCGGGTCTATACAGTCTCGCATTAGTGTCGGGGTGGTTTAAGATCATTTTGTCTCATGTTGCATTGCTGAAGAAATTTTTGGTGCTGGTGTTTCAACACTAGCGAAAGGTTTGGCACATATGCGATTCAGCAGATGCAGACATATTATTGCAGAAGCAAATATGGACTGGAGGGCGAGAAGGCTGCAGATACAGGGACCTAGGCGCATCTGCGCGTACACAAGAACGCAGAAGCACGACCGCAAAAGCGGATTTGTTGTCGCAGATGTGACATGTACTGAATTGGGGCATTGTCGCAGGAGCGAGGTTGAGGTCGTATATGCGCATCCACAGAAATGGGTCTTTAGTCGCATATGCAACTTACCAGGAAGGTTATACTTAGTTTGAGGGTTGTTCATTTTATCAAATATGGAGATTTGGAGCTCCATATTGGGCTATTTTGGAGAGAATCTTCTCCACATTGATAGGAGTAAGTATTTATGATGTGGTTTTGATTATATTACATGATTCTATCTTGGATTTTGGCATTTGATCGATGATTCTAAAAGAGAAATTATTTTTTTGTCTAAACTTCCTAAAGTGAATTATTTGGTTTCGAACATCAATTCGGAGTCAGATTTCAGTGAAATTAGTATGGTTGCACTCGTATTCGAATGGGCTATCAAATTTTGTGAGTTTTTCTGGGTTTCGACGTACGAGCCTGGGTTGACTTTTGAGTTGATTTCTAGTAATTGATTAATGATTCGACTATTTTCATTTGGGTTTGTTTCTTATAGCATTGTTTGATGTTTTTGAGTTGCTTTTGGCTAGTTTCGAGCCATTCAAAGATCTATTTGTGCGGGATGACATTTTTATAGTATTATTTTGCTTGCTCGGTATTTGATTTTGCTTTTTAGAGGTAAGTAACATTTCTAACCTTTGATTTGAGTGTAAATATCCATGAGAATGGTGACATTGAGTTGGGTTGGGGATGACGCAGGTGGTAAGTGATAGGCGCATGTGTGTGCTCCGAGGTATTCATGATCTGGGTAGTTCTTAGGCCAATATGTACCCTGTATTACTATCATGCGTCTTTGATATCATGTTTTCTCCATTTATATGACTAGATAAAATATTATTCATGATAGAAATCATGTCCGGGCTACCTTCTTAACTGTTTGAGACATGATAGGTTTATTTTTGCCATGTTTAGCTAGATGCCTTGAGCGTAGTCAATTTGTACAGGCATGACAGTTATATCCTTATGATATATATTTGTCTCTATGCACTTTAGATATGCTATCTCACATGTTATTGGTGTCCTTGCACGTGACACGAGTTTGAGCTATATTTAAGGCATGTTGTGATATTTCGTGTTATATAATTGGATAGTGTTTCCTTGAGAATGTTGAAAGATGGAAACTTGAGCAGATTGATGAATAATGTGGGTCTAAGAGCTATTGTGTGAGTCATATTGGATCGAGTTACACGCTGCAACAATTATATTGATATTGAGGTGGTGGAACATATTTTGAGGCTAGGAGTGCACCACGCCCCATGATTTGGCTATGTGATTTTGATTAGTACCTGGGCAAGATCCATTCCTCTAGAGTATCAGATGGTCTGAGAGTGCTTCGACGCTTAATATTGAAAGATTTTATTTCGGAGTTTATGAGACTTTGTGCAGTGTTTAGGCATATTGGGTAGGTTCATTTTATTGATTGGAGATTGTGTGCCAAGTATGGTGGTGATCCGGATTGTCTAAGTGTGATTTAGATGCGTTGGCGAAGTTAGAATGTTTGAAAGTTAATAGAAGGATTTTGAATGTCGATTCGTGATTTTGATGTTATTCGTGTCGTTTCGAGCCTCTTGATAAGTTTGGATAAGGTATTAGGACTGGTTGGTATGATTCGACAGGGTCCCAAGGGCCTCGGGGAGATTTGTGGTGGATTCAGATCAAGTTGAAGTGTTTTGCTACTGTTGGTTGTTGGTTCTGGTTTAGTTCTTCGCGAACACGGTGTGGAGCTTGTATTTGCGAAGAAGAATTTGAGCTGGAGATCATTTGTTCTTCGCGTTTGTGATGCCAGGGTCCCATCCGTAAAGGCGTGGGTGCATAGGAACACCGCGTTTGCAACAAGGACGTCGCATTTGCGGAAGATGATTTTTGGAGCAAGGGCAGGTAATGCTTCCCGAATGTGAAGGACATGTCGCGTTCGTAATGAAGGGTCGTCTATGCTGTGTCAAAGTTTGCAAAAATCGGGATTTGGCTCGTTTCAGCTCACTTCTTCCGCTGGAGCTGGTTTTTGGGTGATTCTGAAGGGGCTTTTGCATCATTCATCACAAGGTAAGTGATTTCTACACATTGTGAGCTAGAAATGGTAAATTTGGAGTTTTTACTACAAAATTGGACATGGAACTAGAAATAGATTGTATATTTAAGTTTATGGTGCTATGGGCAATATTTATCTTCGACAAGTTTTGGCATCTGGGTGTGTGGGCTTATGGGTGATTTTGTTTACTTTTTGAGTGGAGTTGGGAATTGTTATGAATTGTTAAATTACGAGTCTTTGATTATACTTGATTGGTTTGCACATTTGTTTGGGCTAGTTTCAGATAGTTTGGAATTGATTTGAGGAGTTAGAGAGGCGTTGGACCCAGTTATCGGAATTTGGAACAAGGTACGTTTCCTGTCTAACCGTGTGAGGGGGGGAGTTGGGG
>AWOL01S0044719.1:14775-25488 GCA_000715115.1 Nicotiana otophora | reverse complement strand
GGTGTTCACACTTTATATCCCCAACTCATTATTTCACACTTTATATCCTCAACTCACTACTTCACACTTTATATCCCAAACTCACTACTTCATACTTTATATTCCCAACTCCCTACTTTCACTTTCAATCATCTATGTAGATTATTGACAATAAGGAATCCCTAATAATGACTTATAGTACACCTATGAGCAATTAAGAGTCATACACATTGAGTCTTGTTACACAATTTGGCATAATAGTCTTCACTTGAAACACTACTTGGAGTCATAACATTTTATACCCAACTCATGCTTTGAACACATTCCCGAAGGATAACATCATATGATAAGAGCATCTGGAACACATTTTGAACATATACCTTTCAACACAAAGCTTATTCAGAATAGTTGATTATATAGAATAACTCGGGACATACAACATATCATGGAATTCAATTCTAGGAAAGAGGTTTAGCCAACATACCTCGCCTTGAGCTTTTCTTAAATTACTACAACGTTCCGAAAATTCTAGCAATCCTAATCTATTTTGAGACATAACAAAATTGAAAACAAATTAGGAAGATATTCATGGTTTTGACTCATTAGATAATTTTATCAAACACTAAATGTGCAACTTTGGCTACAAGGTTCTTGTACAATATTTCCTTCATTCCACAACCCAATCTTTACTTATTTGAGATCGTTAATCTTCTCACAAATCTTATTGGTACAAACATATATAAATAATACTCTTACACTGAAGAATCATACTCCCAATCATCCATATTTTATCCCAAACTCAAAATTGAAGACTAGGGGTTAGAATCTTACCTCTTGAGTTAAGATCTTTTGAGATTTCCTTGTTAATCTTCAAATATTTGAGCAAGTATCGAAGGACAATTTGTTGAAGATCACTCTCCCACTCTAGGGCACTCTCACACTTTCAAAATATCAGGTTTTAGCTCAAAAATGACATAACCCCTCTCTTTATCCGGCCTTGGGGTTATTTAATGGGCTCCTACGTGTGCGGCTGCGCAGACAAGGTAGAAACTCCCAAATATGTGCGGCCGCGCATCTGCGAGCATATGATATAGGTGTAGTTAAATGGTCATAACTGTGTGTAGAAATATCCAAATGACAAACGGTTTGATGCGTTGGAAACTAGACTCAAAGAGATTTAATTTTATAGGTCGATCACCTCCTAAGTCTTTATAGTTTGGTAGCAGTATGCGTTTGAAGTACGATGTTGTGCGAATTGAGACTTCCTTTCCACTTAATGTATCCAGCTTGTTCCACACAAGTTCTTGCCATTCACAAAACTCTTTAGTATGTTCCAACACACCTTAAACATATATTTTCATTTCAAAATGATGTGGTTCTATCCCATGGTTCTCCTTTAATACTCGAATATGTTATTCCCGAATACTGTTGGATCACTTTAAAATCTTAAATCATTAGGAAAGTTTTAACGGGGATTTATAGACAAATATACTGGTAGAATGGCATGAAGAGGGACATCACCAAGTATGTCGCTCGGTGTCCAAATTGTCAGCAAGTCAAGACTGAACATCAGAAACTGGGAGAGTTGTTGCAGAATATAGAAATTGCGACACAAAAATGGGAAGTGATCAATATGGATTTTATTATCGGATTAGCACGATAATGGTGAAAGTTTAACTATATATAGGTTATCATGGATTGATCACCAAGTGGGATCACTTTATGCTAGTTAAGACTACCTTCTCATCAGAAGATTATGCTAAGATATACATTAAGGGGATAGTTTCACTCCATGGGGTTTCTATTTCCATCATATAAGACAAAGGTGCCTAGTTATAGCTAACTTCTGGAGATCATTCCAAAAAGGTTTGGCAACAAAGATCAACCTTAGCACAACCTTCCTTACACAAGCCGATGACCAGGCCAAGCGCACTATTCAAATAATCAAGGGCATGCCACGGGCGTGTGTCCTGGACTTCAAGGTATGGATGATCATCTACCACTCATTGAATTTGCTAAGAATAACAACTACCATAGTAGTATAATATGCCACCATATAAGGTCCCATATGGGCGAAAGTGCTGATCTTCTATTAGCTGGTTTGAAGTGGGTGAGACAAAGTTGTTGGGACTAGAACTGGTACAGCAGGTAGTTAAGAAGGTGAAGCTAAATCGAAACCGATTGTTGGCCGCCCAAAGGAGGCAGAAATCTTACTCGGATAACCAGCAGTGAGAATTAGAGTTCACTATGGGGCACTGGGTGTTCTTTAAGGTGTGACCTATGAAAGGCGTGATGAGATTTGGCAAAAAGGGCAAACTCAGCCACTGGTATATCGACAATATCATATCATACGGACTATCGGTCATGTGGCTTATGAGCTTGAGTTGCCTTCGAAATTAGAAGAAGTGCATCCGGTATTTCACGTGTCAAAACTCCGAAAGTGCTTGAGTTATCTATACAGTGTCTCCCCTATTGGAGATATCCAAGTTACAGAAAACTTATTTTACGATGCAATTCTGGTAGCCATCTTAGATCGACAAGTCCGTAACCTGCGAACTAGAGAATTGGATTTAGTTAATGTACTTTGGAGGAAACAAAGTTAGTAGGAGATGACGTGGGAAGCTGAAGAGGACATGAAATCTAGGTACCCCCATCTATTCCCCACTATGGAAGGCAACAATGCAACTATCATCATGGTCCACGATTAAACATTCGAGTACGAATGTTCCGAAGGTGGGATGATGGTATACCCCATACTTAAATAAAGTATGGTTAGTGCGGATCCTAGCACGGCCAATCAGCTGGAGACACATTCGAAGCAAGAAAGCGGTCACACGTTTTCTTGGGTCTGCACCATATGTCTCACCGACTGCAGCAACTGGAGCGGGGCAACCCATTTTGCATGTGGAAGTGGCGTAAATTCCTACATTTGGTAACAGTATTAAAAGGGAAGTGAGGCTCTTTCTATTTCATTCCAAGCAAATTAAGGCAAAGTAGAAGGTGAATCTGGATTTAGCAAGATTTAACTCGAAGATCTTGGAGTCATAGTCATGTCGATTATCATCTAGTGGAATTGATTCTAAAGATTCATTAGAGGCAAAGCTAACCACCATAGTGTGTAATTAGATCTCCAACAAGGTATGTAAGGCAACCTTCTTTCTTGGCATGAATTAGTGTGAGTCTCTCCTTCTTTCTAATTGACTCTTGTACTGTAAAGTTTAGTAGTTCTAAGTCCTCTCAATGAGTATTATCCCTGTTCCTGTGCGATTTTGCTGGTAGCATGTCTTTCAGAAGTCTATGTTGTTTCCAGATGGTATTTTATGGTCAGAAAGTATGATTTATTATTTTTGATACCCAATTTTGCCCTCATCGTTTATAAATATCATTTGTTTGTATCATCACCAATTGACAGGAGCCATATAAGTATTTTCTATACTTTTTCATAATTGTTTAAGGCTTTAAAATTCATTTTCTTGCATTATTTTTCAAATATTTACTAATTACCCTTCCAATTTAATTTGTGATGATTTAATCATCCAAATGTATTATTTACACCCACATATATGTTTTATAAATTCATAATGTTAAGCTATTATTTACCAGTATTTTACTGCATAAATAATATTTTAACTATTTATTAATTATTTGTATAAATTAGTTTAAACATCGTCTGCATATTTAATTTCATAGACCTATCCTAAGCCACTTTTCGGGCCCAAATACCAAACCATTCCTCAAAAAACCTTTGCCCAATCCCCCTAGCCCAAAACCAAACGACCCCTTTAATTATAACCTGGTCGAGACCCGTTTTACGCCCCACCCCGCTTCTCCTCTAATCATGGATGTTGATCTTAAATGCTCAAATGATCAACGACCTAATGCCATTCCCTCAATTTAATTACCCTCGAACAAAACTCTAACACCCATTCTACTGAGACAGCCGCCCCCAAATCCTCTAAACCCTCATCTTCTCTCTTCTGAAAAACGCTAGCCGCATCCCCCTTAAATCCCTCTCCTAATCCCGTTGATAATGGGATTCCATCATTATTTGCTTACCACATCGATCTTTCTCCGCTACTGGTCATACATTTATGCTATTACAAAAGTACTTGCCCAATTTTGGCAAGTACCATCTCCAGATCAGACTTCAATCAATTTCAATCTTGGAGATTTGGACAATATTTCATCCATATACATGAAGAAAGGCCTGATTGGTTATACCAGTTGGCCGATCTTAAGCACCGAACCCTAATTAAGGTTTGGAGTTTGATTTCTTTCCTTTCTGGTTACTTTACTGATTGCATGTGTATTTTTCTTCTTTCCTTATTTATGTTTACTTAATATTACCATGAAAAATTACTGCTATTGCTCTGTCACTCTCACTCCTACTATTCTTCATATTGATACCTTGGCCGGCTGAAAGCTAATGCCATCGGAATTCAATTTTTCCCCTTTCTCGGTGCGAGCACCTTGGGGTTCACTTGAAACCCTTGGGAACTATGATGCACTGGGATTTTGGGGTTCTGTTGTTCTTTGCTATTGACGATTGGAATATTACTGGGACTGCTTCATTTTACTTGTTTGTTTGTTCATCTACAATTGGTAAGTGTCTTTGGCCCTAGAAATTTTATTCTCTTTCGTTTATATTCATGATCTGTACATCTGTGCCACTTAAACCTTTGTGAACCAATATGCTACTATATTACCCTACTATTTTATGGCTCTGAACTTGCCTAATTTCTACCTTCGATGTATGCATATGGTATGTGCACAACCTCGAGCATATCTAGCCTGGTGTGTTTTATTTGTCTGAATGTTTATACATGTTGCTCATCCTGAGATGATATCCCTACTTTATTCTGCATTCTCGTGATAGACTAATTCATGTGCTCTAGTTCCTGTTGGATAATCCTGTGTAACTTAATACTCTACTAAAGTCAGTTCTTAACTATGTTAGCCAAAATGTGTTACCCTACTAATTGTAACTTTAATGTGTGTTCCATGCCTAGTTTAATGTTGTGTTGTTAACCCCCACCTATGGCTTACAAGGTAAAGAATGCAATATTGAGCCTTTTCTCCTATGTGTGGTCTGATAATCCAGTTCTTACGGTATCCTTGCCTACTATGAGTTATGGTGTTGTTTAAGCTTTTGTATTATGACAGGTATTTTGCATGTTCGAGTTTCTTCATGCTCAATTAATGTTTGTTTGTAGACCATGTTTACCAGCCTATTTGGTTATCCCATTTTTATTAGGTTCTCATGCTAGACATCTTCATGTGAGGACTGTACTCTATTAGTTTCCTGTCTATGATTCTACCGAACTCTCATGTCTGAACTTCTTTATGCTAATTCTGGACTATGCTTTGCTTTGAAACTTTATTTGAAGTAGTTTGTTATCCTATAATGGTCAATCCTGTCACCTTAGCTTCTGAAAAATGCAAGCACGAACTTGACTTTTGTATGCCCTATGAACTTGTCTATATGCTTTTGAGAGAACTGATGCTAGTTATGGCTTTGAGAATTCAGTGTGTAGACTTCAAAAGTTGTTTAATTAATCCCATGTACAGTTTATTACTCGTGTGGTTAAGTTTTGTATTATTGGGTAAGTTAGCCCCCCCTTAAGGCCTGGTATGGGTCTGTGTCTAAGTTTGAGTCATGCAACTGATACACACTGCTGTTTTAGGGTGCATCTAGATCTGGGTTTTCTATTTGTACAAAAAATGAGCTTATTGAAGGCCTCGACACTGCTAGGTTATTCTCCCTTGGGCCTACTCTATTTATTGGGCCTGTATTCATTTTAGTTGTAATATTTGAGCATGTATTCTTTATTTTGGGCCTGTAATGATTTGTAAACATACAATTGGGGAGTTAGTGAATCTTGGAAAACGAGTGTACTCTATTCTTGCATAAAAGGGTAGAAAATATGCCTATAGGGTCTAAGTGCTTTATTTGATATCTTTCTCAACATGTCCTATTCCAGTACACTATTATAAAACATGCCCATAAGAATCTAAGTGTTTCACTTGTTCATACGATCCACTTCTATACGATATTAGATAGTATGCATGTAGGATTCAAACATCACTGCTATCTGCTCAATTTGCTCTAATGCTATGTGTTAGATATCATGCCTATAGTATATAACAACATGTGTTCTTACATACCTCATATAGGTACCATGTTTATAGGGCTTCAACTAATTAATCAATCAATCACACACTGCTCATCTAGAGATCATGACTCTATGACCTTAATCACCTAAGCAATTACGTTGTTTCTTCATTGTATTGATACACTTAGATGACATGACTATAGGGATAAAGTATCATAAAATCAATTTCAATTGTCAATCGTTAAAAATCCTGCCTATAAGATATTTTTACTCGTCTTAGAAAGTATGCCTATAAATCAACGTCGTTAATCTTGGGCTTTCGAACAGTCTTGTTGCCTCGTTGTATGACCTTATATAAATTCCATGCCTATATGTAAGTAATGTGTTTTTATATGCAAATCTGTTAGCCTAAAACTTCAATGCTACAAGTACAATGCTGGAAATCAGAATCTCCTAGAAACCATGCCTATACGACTTAACGACTATAATGCTTCTTAATCCTGAAATTGTCTACTGCCTCATCTTCCCACGTGCATTTGTTTTTTTATGTGTGGAGGCTAACTTGAGCCCTTCATGTTCTTTATGTGAAGTCCAATATGTTTTGAATGTACGCCAATTTTATCATTTTTGAGCATCCTAAGTAGAGTCTAGAACCACCTAAAAAGTAGGTCCAAAGACTCCTGGACCATAGGCGTGGGACGAGTAGTGCACGCGTAGGACACGACCTAGAATTGAATTAAAGCGCCTTTAAGTAAATAACTTTAACTTAGTCTGTGCCCGCTGAATAATATGAGTAACCCCTACCTCAAAGGAGTTGCGAAGTATTACTTATGTTTCTCTAGGTGATCCTCTAGGCTAAAAAACTTAGGACCCCCCTTCTTTATATGTTTATTGTTCACACATAGTCGTCAAATATAGAATAATTTAAGTTGCATCTTGCAACCTCTAAAGACTTGTACTAATTATCTATATAGTCGAATTATTGCCCAATTTTCTTTGCATGTGTTCATAATAGAACCTTTAAATTCCTTGTCTTCCCCTCACTTATATGATCACACATAGTTTAAACTTCTGTTGGGACCCCTATTTGTGGACCTCGAAGAGTGCCTAACACCTTCTCTTTGAGGTAATTTGATCGCTTACACAATCTTTGGTGACGTAGACTAGTTAAACATAGTTATTTTCAAATAGGTGCCCTAACGCACCCCAAAATTGTTTGGTGGCGACTCTTCTCTTTTAATACCCCCATTTAAAATAGTTGTCACATGTCGAACCCCGCTTGCGAGAGAAAAAGGGGCACGACAGCATGGAGACTCCGCTATGGATTTACACTTAGGCTAGTACCATAACGAAGTTGACTTATGTGGATTATTTGATGACATGTACATCCTATCCCTTATTGTTTAAATTTCTATGACATATCCCCTCCCCTTATTTCCATTTATTTGCTATGACATGAACACCATTCCCTCCATTGCTTTCATCATGTTTAAGACTGCTACATCATGTCTCTCCCGTCCCTATCTCCCTATTTGCTTCATTAAATTATGTTCTCGCATGTTTTCATGAGTTAAACTTACTTTTCTCTCCCGTATTTTCCTTTTTCTTTTTTCTCCCATTTATATTATTTACTGTTTTTACGCACTTTCATCATGTAAATATTTGGCAACGTGTTACTATTTTTGCATAAAGCATGCTCCAACATCATACTCCACTCGTGCTTATTATCAACATAGAGGTGATTGATGAGTGTCCACGTTTTCCTAAAAAACATCCTTTTAAACTAGAAGGGATTATTTGCACTAGACTAGTCGATCAGCGGTGCAGTCGACGATCCCGTGCCTTTCCCTCTCGAGTTGTTCACTTGAGAGTACCAGTCTAGACCTTTTTAGAAACCACACTCTGATTTGAAATGTACATGCATCATGCTAAACCTAGTACGGATTGAGATGTCATTGACGCATCAACCTGCTTAGATGAACCTTGTCCAAAGTCAAACGAGATTTCCATAATCCCAAAGGACACCATTATATTATGTGCTTTACTTGGAGAAAACATGTCAACATGCTCATTATTATTGTGTAAATAGTCGAATTTGGAGGGGAAATGGCTAACTTTTATTTGTTTGCAATAAAAGAAGCTTGGTGGAATAACCTTGAACCATGTGACAACAATCATGTGAGGAGGGTATTGACTAACGTGCCATCTTTGCTGAGCATTCAACCAAACAAGGAACTGATCGAGGCAGCTATCATGTTATGGGGTGAGAAGAGAGTTGTTTTCCATATGAGTAACCCATGAGTTTGAGCTAGCAAGGAGGGGATGAAAGAACTAGTTGGTAGGAGAAATTATCCTTGTATCTAGTTTTTGACCACACCACCAGATCATGTAGTGAGAACACCTAAGAAATGAAAGAGGTTTGTTTGTTCCATTAAGCCATAATGCTATATTTGTAAGAAGCGCCAATTGGGGACGTGTTGGATGACTCTTTAAATATGTTATGTTAGTGGAATGAGAGGGCACAAGAAGAACAAATTCCATAGGTTGGGTACACCTAGACCATTCTTCCCGATATGCGGGCGGGAACATTTTGCGCCGTGTTGTGAATATGCTCAGGAGTGTGTTATGGGTGGTAGGCTTGGAAAATTCCCAAGGCCCATACAGAAAACCGTTACAGAGATTTTTACTCCCGATGTGAAGGCCTGGAGGAAACATAAGAGGATTTCTTATGACTTATGCAAAAAAAGTTAAATATCAGGTCAGTGGGGCGAGTCAGCTTAGCGAACCTCATACCAGTTGCGTGAAAGGTAGGAGATGTCATTCGGGGGGTATGTAACTATGGTACCAATGTATATTATTGAAATGGATTCGATGGGCATCAGTTAAGGTACTGTCCTGTCAACCTAACGTTATCAAGTCACTCCTTAGTACATCATTATGAACATGCATAATTTATCCTTGTTGTGTTTGTACATATATATGGTCTTAACAAGACGCTGAATCACAAAACATTCCATGTACTTACTTTCTGAATGAGATGCATTATTCGTGAAGCCACTCTTTCACAAATTCACTCATTTACAACATCTTGTGGAATTGAGCTATATAATTATTTCCTTGAAGTGAGTTATAACCCTAGGCTAATACTACCCATTTATGTCCCCAAGTTCTTAACAAAGGGCTATACCTGATGAATTTCTTATAGGACCTTCTGATTCAAATGGATAACATCTACTCACTTATGCTTATGCATGCACCATCATAAAGTTTACCTATGTGGTATCAAATCCAATGTATAGCGGCCTAGTATTGAGATCCTTCTTGAGCCACTATATTTCTCTCCGGTGTATGTAGCTCCTATGGTTTGAACAATCACTTTACTCCTTTGTGAATATTATCATGAATCCTTTTCACTGTGTAGTAACATGAGAGCATGTCTCAGCGCCTATCATATGTATACATGTCAATTGTAAGGGGTCACTTGTGCGCAAAAATGTTTCTGGGAAATTTGAGATTTTCACAAATTTGTCACAGGAAGATGTTTTTGTTGGCCCATCTCAGTATGACTTTCATTTCCATCCTATCGATAATGCCTCTCATAGATCACATGTCTAAAATGATTCACTTCTTTTACATCTTAAGATCATGTACATGGTCGCTACATTATTAATGCCTACTAGGCAACTCTATGTCTCATTTGTTGAATCAATGATGTCATAACAATGATTAACCATGTCAGCGGTATTGGTAGTAACATGCATGTCTCTTAGGATATAACCACCTGAAATGCCCTGCTAGTACATTGATGGAATCTTGAAATAAAAAACAATTCCAGCCCAATCTCGGACCTCATTTTTCCTATTTATAGTAACCTATGGGGATTATTCAAACATGTCAAAGAAGAAGCGTCATCCCGTGATCAAATATATTGGATAGGAAGTTTTATGTTCATATGCAAGCTAGCACACCTTAGAGTAATAATTGGAGGTCGCCAAAGGTTTAATTGGGTGTTCGGCGTGGGGATTTAGAGTTGAAGAAAGTCAATAGGTTATTCTCAAGATTTTCATTATGAATATATTGAGTGAATTGACAAGGAAGGTAAAGTATATGTAGTCACATTAGGCCTTATGAAATCTTGAAGGAAATAGGCCGAACTATGAGCATGATATGTCCCTATTATTGTCCTCCGTGTACCCGATGTTTCATGTGTCTATGCCTAAGAAGGTAGTTGAAAATACTTTGTCTGTCATTGAGGTGAAAGCATGTGAAGGTTAAGTTAATGGATAATTGGATTATGAGGGGTATCTATTTGCCATCTTTGTTGGATAAGTCCAAGAGTTGAGATTGTCTACGTTGATGTGTTATGGCATAGTCTGTAAGTCGAGGAGGCCACCTTGAGGGCCAAAAGTGTTAAGGAAATACAATCTTCTCACTTGAGTGTATAGTCAAATGACTGTGGATCAAAAGGTTCTTTCTTTTTGTTACGATTTAAATATGTGCAGTTCATGTCCAGATGCTACTTTTAATAATGTAATGCCGGTAATGTTGAAATTTATATTATTTGTATGTTATGATGCTTTGTTGAGTTGTGGATGTATTGTTAGGAGTTGTTTTGGTGTTA
>AWOL01S0044719.1:0-10130 GCA_000715115.1 Nicotiana otophora | reverse complement strand
TACATGCCTTCAAAATAGCATTTTTATGCATCATTATTTAGTTTACAAATATATACAAGCATTTCCTATAATTTTTCCATATTTTTAGAGCTCTTAAATTAATTTTCTTGCATTTAAATTACATAAATATTTATTAATTTTTCCTTTAAATTATTTGTGATGACTTAATCACCTAAAATTATTATTTGCATCCCTAATACATTTTTGATATATTTTTACCCCATTTGTTATATAATTACAACGGTATTTTTAGGCTATTTGCATAAATTTGCAATAATAGCCTACATTTTGCATTCTTATTGCAATTGATATTTCATTTAGGGTCAAAATAATATCTTACATTTTTTTATAGTCTCCTATTATTGTAAAGTATTAATTTGCATAAGTAGCAGCTTTATATATTTATTTAGCTATTTACTTAAATTATTTTTCTTTTAATTTCTATTTTTAAAAGTTGGCCCAATTTTGAGTCAAATTCTAGGACCAAACCAGTCCAATACACTAACCCAATAACCCCAGCCCAAACCAGTAGCGACCCGCCTAGCCAACCCGTCCCAACCCCTCTTTAAAGTCCTGGTCATTGATCTCTAAGATCAACAACCCACATTTAATCCCTCCTTTTAAATCACCCAACCCTAAACCCTAATCATATTCCCTCTAAATCTGCCGCTCTAAAGCTCTCCCCCACTCTGAAGAACCCTAAATCGCCGCCACTCCCTAAATCCCTCTCCTAATGGGATTCTCCTCTCATTTACTTGCCATATCTATGCTTTTCCGCTACTGGTTGTTCCTCCATGGTATCACTTAGTACTTGCCTAAACATGGAAAGTACTATCTCTCTGATTTTGCCCATTCAATTTCAATCATTTCAATCTGGGCCCGTATGTGACTACATAATGCTTCTGTGGTCTACGAAATGGCCCTCCAGAACTAGGCTGGTCTACCCCACTCTACGGCCGTTATGCGGTCCCTAGACCTTTTCTGCAGTCGCATAATGCGCCACAGAACCTCTCTCTGCAAGTTTTCAATGTTGGTTCTGCGATCAGTGTGCGGCCCGCGAAATAGTTTTGTTGTCGCATAATGGGCAGCAAAATGACATCCGAAAATGGCCCAAATGACTGCCTCGCTCTACGGCCATTTTGTGGCCCATAAAGTGATTCTGCGGTTGCATAATGCGCTGTAGAAATGCCCTATTCTTCCAAATATTGTCCTTCAACTTCCCAACCATTGTGAACTCTGACACACTTGGACCTACTCCCTAGTCTTTCTTTGAACTGTTTCTGATCAATCTCTCTAGTGTGAGCACTGCCCTGGGTTCCTGAAGCCCTTGGGAACTCTTACACACTAGAGATTTGAGTTCTGTATGCTTATCCTTGAAATATGGGTGAATCATTCACTACTGGTTATTGTGTATCTATGAACATGGGCTTTTAGAACTACCGTGAGTTGAAGGCCTGGCCTGTCCGGGTGTATTTGGGCCTACTGTAGGCTCCCTATAGTTTTACTTACCTTGTAATTCATTCATTAAATTCTGGTTTGTAATAATTATTTGTAATAACAATTATGGGGTATTAGTAAAAATGGGAAAGGGTTCTTATTTTATACTTGCTACAAAGTGGGGGTAGAAATCCTGCCTATAGGGTTAATGTTGTGATGTTGGATGTTATATGTTAGAAATAATGCTTCTAAGTGCCTTATTGTGTTCAGTTATTATGTGATAGCAACCATGTCCATAGGTTCAATGTTTGGCTCAAATATGTTCCGTTACAAACCATGCCTATAGAAGTGGTATAGTCCGATGTGTGTGTGAATTCCTGCTTGCATACTATTTCATTCAGATAATAGAAATCATGTCTATAGGATTCAAAAACTGTTCAGCTTGTAGAAATCATGTCTATAGGATTCAAAACTGCTCAGATTATAGAAATCATGCCTATAGGATTCAAACTGGACCACGTTACAGAATGCACGCTTGAATATGTTTAATTGTTGTTTATGCCCATTTTCTGTGATGTCACCTTCATTAGAAAACATTCCTATAGGATTAAAACAAATAATTCTAGGTTTGTTTCTGTGACCTGCCACTATTTACTATCGCACGAAACAGCTAGATACCATGCTGGTAGTCTTGATTGTATCATGCTAAAATCAGTAGGCAAACTTTGTAGGTCCTAATAATCACATTAAGAAATTGACTTGGTATACGACTGTCTGCTCATTCTTCAATATCACATATATATCCTGCCTATAGGATTTTGCAATTAAAAAAACCTATTAATGCTAATCAGTTTGGCGTGCATTTGATGTCTAAATGCAGAGGGTAACTTGAGCCCATACTTGTTTCTATTTGAAAGTCCTAACTATTTTTTGTATGTCACCTAGTTTTCTCCTTTTGAGCAACCTAAGTTAAGGTCTAGAACTACCCTGAAATATAGGTCCAAATGCCTCCTGGACCATAGGCATGGGACGGGTAGTGCACGCATAGGGTATGACTTAAAATCAAATAGAGCGCTTTAGGTAATCAACTTAAAGATAGTAATCGGGTAGCAGGAGATGATAGTCTACGCCCGCTGAATAATATGAGTAACACCCCGTCTTGAGGGAGTTGCGAAGAAATATTTATGTTGCACGGGGTGATCCTTTGGGGTAAAAAACTTAGGACGCCCCACTCCTGTTAAAATAGTTCTTTCTTTGTCCAAATCGTTTCTTTTCTCTTAGACTAATTCACATGATTTGAGTTCTTCCAGGACCCACCGTTGTGGACCTCGAGGAGTGCCTAACACCTTCTCCTCGAGGTAATTTGAGCCCTTACCCGATCTTTGGTGATGCAAACTAGTAAACCCGAGTCATTTGCAAATAGGTGCCCTAACGCACCTTAATCCGTTAGGTGGCGACTCTCTCTTTTAATAACCTTTCCTTTTAGTTGATTGTTTTTCTTTTTTGTCCTTCTTAATCTGTCACAATGCAAACCCCTTACCTATTTCCCATAAAAGAGGAACGACTACTGCTACGACTACTGTTACTACTACTATTCTCCTACTCTCACTCATTCTATATTATTCTGAGACTTTGATTTTTGGTCGGCTGAAAGCCAAGGCCACTGGATTCTATTCATTAGCCTCCTCTAGTGCAAGCACAGCTCGGAGCCCACTTTGAGACTCTTGTGAACTCTGAAGCACTAGGGATGTGGGGTTTCGTCGTTATCCAATAATCGCATCTCTTCCTGAGATTTTGAGTTCCATATTTTTGTTTACTTTGTTCGCAACGAGTTAGCACTTTCTACTATTGTAATTTTACTTCCCTCTGATTGTGTTTATGTTATGTGCATTAGCATTACTGGGATTCCTTTGAGTTTAGTGTTATGCCACTTCGTCTACAAGCCTTTTTATTTTAATGCCATCTTGTAGTTTTAATTTTGTTCTAGTCTTGAGTTTCGCATTGTTAGATAAGTTGATTCATCACTTTTTTGATGTTTATTGCATCTTGTTCAGATTTCTTGGAAACCATGTCATTGCTCAGAGTTTCTTTCTTCATGTTTAATCCCTTATGCGTCACCTGTTGTTTCTCTGCAAATCATAAGATGACACTGTCTAAATGGTTAGCCTAATGTACTCTTCCTTGACATTACAATCCATAATGCATGCCTATTGTAGATGTCCAACGTGATTGATTGCTCATCTTCATGTTTAAGTGTAATTGGTTACTTAAAGACTGTTTCTTATCATGAATCCATGACTTAGAATCTCCTAGGGAACTAATGCATGCCCAGAACTTATTCGAATGTGTCTTTGCTAAGTCTTTCATGTACACCTATTATTTCCCTGGAATCAACTTGTGAATATATAAATTCTATATGTGAATACTGTTACAATGCCTAGGCAGACTTGTTTCTTTGTTTTGGTATTGTGTGCTCACTGAACACTTAAGACTCCTAGGGTGAATTCCAATATATGTCTAGTCTATTTCTCCTTATGTCGACTAAAATAAGTCTCAGCCCTCTTCATGTGATGCCTACTTGCTTTATTTACCTGAAAGTTAGCTTCTTCTCATCTTCCATGGATGTTTGCCTGGTTGATTTAAAACCTTTGTGTGGTGATTGGTATTTGCCTGAACATTTCACATGTTAAGTTGTAACGACACAATCGGTCATTTTGAGTGTTGTAGCCTCGTTCCCCCATTTATTGCTTATTCTATGCTCAATTGTCGTTATGTGACTTACTGGTGTAGTTGGGTTAGTTCTGGGGATGTTTCGGAATGAATTGAGACACTTAGTCTCAAGGTTGGAAGCTTAAGTTGAAAAGGTTGACCAGATATTGACTTATGTGTAAATGACTCCAAAATAAAGTTTTGTTGGTTCCAACAGCTCCGTATGGTGATTTTTGATTTAGGAGTGTGTTCGGATAGTGATTTGGAGGTTCATAGTTGAGTTTGGCTAGAAATGGCGAAAGTTGGAAAATTATAAGTTTGGAAATTGAGAAGTTTGACTGAGAGTTGACTTTATGGTTACCATGCTCGGAATTTAGTTTTTAGGGTTGGAATAGGTCCGTTGTGTTATTTACGACTAGTGTGCAAAATTTGAGGTCAATCGGGCGTGATTTGATAGGTTTTGGCATCGATTGTAGAGGTTTGAATTTCTTAGTTTTTGATAGGCTTGAATTAAGGTGCGATTCGTATTTTTGATGTTGTTTGATGTTATTTGAGTCCTCGACTAAGTTTGTATCATGTTTTACGACTTGTTGGTATGTTTGGTTGAGGTTCCGAGGGCCTTGAGTGGAGTTCGGATGGTTAATGAATCGATGTTTGGACTTGAGGGAATGCTGGAGTTCCAGTTCTGGTGCGATCCCACCTGCGATGGAATTGGACGTAGGTTTGTGACCGCAAAAGCGACATCATGAATGCAGAAGCGGCCTGGAAGGAAGCTGGGCAGCGATCGCAGGTGCGATGATTTGGTCCGCACCTGTGAGATCGCAGATGCAGAAATAGGTCGCAGGTGCGAAGGGGGCACATGGAAATAGTCTCCACAGAAGCGGACGAGATCTCGCAGAAGCACACCCACAGATGCGGGGAACTGGCTGTAGGTGCGCATGGTCGGGGGTTGAGTGGGTATCGTAGAAGCAAAGTTTTTGTCGCGCATGCGGGACCACATGTGTGGTTAAATGGTCCATAGAAGCGAAGACCTCTAAACAGATTATTAATTCGGGGGTTTCATGATTTTTAATCATTTTGGACTTTGCAAGCTCAGACTAAGGCAAGTTTTGAGAGGGATTTCGAGGGGTTTCTTGAGGTACGTCACTTGGGATCATCTTTATTAATTAATATGTTTCCCCTATTGAATTTCTCACATAGTTTGTGTGTGTTTTGAGGTGGAATTTTGGGAATTTTGGGCTAGGGATTGGAGAGATATAAATTTGGAGATTTGAGTGACTCGTGATTGAATGAGTGTTTGGATTTTGTAACTTTTATCGGATTCATATACATGGGCCCGGGGGTTGACTTTTGATTTGACTTTTCATTAAGAACTTAACATTTTCATATGGATTTATTCCTATAGCTTGAGTTGATTGTATTGAATTATTTTTGGCTAGATTCGAGGCATTCAGAGGCCGATTCCCTAGGCAAGGGCTTGTTGGAGTAGAGATTTGCACTGTTTGAGGTAAGTAAAACTTCTAAACTTCGTTTTGAGGGTATGAAACTCTGAATTACGTGATACGTGGTTGATGTTGATGTAACGCACATACTAGGTGACGGCCATGTGGGCAAGCACCGTATGAATTGTGACTCAGTCGATTCAGTGGAACTGTATAGTTGATTAACCTTGTTGTTATCCGTATATTCTCCATGTGTTAGAGAAACTGGATTCATATTAGAAATCATGCTTAGACTATATGCTGATATTGTTGGGACCCTCAGAGGTCGTATTGGTGTTAAATTACTTGCTTAATTTTCAATCATGTACTCAGTCACATCTATCATCCGCATATCATGTCTCAGTCTATGTTGCCATTTATTGATACTTAATATCATCATCGTTTGGGCTGATTTTCATGACATTGTGAGCCCGAGAGAATGGAGAGATTGGTGGCTGAGTAAGGCCGAGTGCCTGATTGTAATGTTATTTATGGGATCACGCTGCACGTCATAGTAGGCTTTACTGATTCATGCCATGATTGTCTTATTTTGCACACCCACAGTGAGCGCAGGTACCTACTTAGTGCGAGTGCGAGTGCCGAGAGTGAGTGCCAAGCGATTGGGATGATTGAGTGATTTTGATGATGGAGTGACTGTGAGGAACGAGTAACTGTGAGGATGGAGTTCATGGGAGGATTGAGTGATTGATACCTCTGTGAGTATGCATAAGATTTCATCATTATTTTTTGTATTTCAGTTGGCATACATAACTGACATGTAGATATCGAGACGAATTATTTCTCATTTCTGTTAGACTTGGCATATCTTACTTGTTTGAGCTATACCTATTAAACATGAAAGCATGTCTACATTTCTGTACTGTATTTTTGTAATTGGTCTGTACCTGTGAGGCTTGTCACTGCTTTCAGCCAAAAGGATAGACTTGTTACTTATTGAGTTGGTTGCACTCACGCTACACCCTGCACTTTGTGTGCAGATCGAGGTCCTCATGGGTACGGTGTGGGTGACTTGGAGCTATCATTCAGTTCGGAGATCCTCGAGGTCGATGCTTTGGCGTCCGCAGTCCTTTACTATCCTCCTTTATCATATAGTTTTATTTGTGCAATTCTACTATCTTAAACAGTGTTTTTTTCAGACTTTTTTACTGTATAGATGCTCATGTACTTAGTGCCACCCGGGTTTTGGTTAATTATATATTGAGCTGTGATGTTTTCATTCCGTTTTATGAGACTTTTACTTACTTAAGACTATTTCGGTTTATGTTAAATTTCATGATGTTGGTATGTGTGAGTTATCAGCTTGCTTAGTATCACGATAGGCTCCATCACGACACTTGGGATTTTGGGTCGTGACAAGTTGGTATCAGAGCCTATGTTACATAGGTCTCACGAGTCATGAGCATGTTTCGCAGAGTCTTGCGGATCGGTATGAAGACATCTGTACTTATGTTCGAGAGGCTGGCGAATCCTTAGGAAAACTTCACATTCTTGTATTCTTGTCGTGCAAATTTGTTGATTCCGGGAACTAAAGTTTTGTTATTATATTCTCTCACAGATGGTGAGGACACGTGCTACCGGATCAGGTGGACGGCCAGCACTACCACCAGCTACGACCACGAAAGGCCGAGTCCACGGTAGAGGCTGAGGTACATCTGAAACAGAAGCTAGAGCAGCACCTGTAGACCCACTAGTTGCTCCTGCTCAGGAGCAGGTTCCAGATGTGGTTGAGCCAGTGGGACAAAGTGGTTCCTATTGTGATTCTAGGCCTTCAGGAGGCTTTGGCTCAGATATTGACATGTTTGCACTACCCTTTCTTAGGCAGTTTTTGTTCATGCCACACTAGCCACTTCGCAGGCCCGGGGAGGTACAGGGACTTCAGACACCGGGGGTACTACCAGCCAAGCTGGTTGCAGTTGCTCAGGCCCAATTTACTACTATGCACACTTAGACAACATGCCTATAGGATGAAATAACACATGCTTCGCTAATCTAAAACATTTCTATAGGGCTTCAACTAATCAACCAATCAGTCGCTTCTATTGCTTTTATTGCACTACCCACCCAGATATCATGACTGTAGGATCTTAATCAATTAATTGACAACTTTTGCTGCTTCGTTGTACTGTTGCACTTAGATGACATGTCTATAGAGATGAGTTATTATAAAATCAGATTCTATTGTCAATCATTAGAAATCCTTCCTATAGGATAATGTCTCCCTCCTAAGAAGCATGTTTATAAAATCAGCGATATTAATTCTGAGCATTCAAACAGCTGCACCACCTCATTGTACAAAAAAATACAGATCATGCCAATATGACCCGCAATACCTTTAATCTGCCAATGCATTAGTCTAAAGTTACAATGTTGCCTGTATAATACTGGAAATCAGAATCACATAGAGACCATGTTTATAGGACTTAATAAATTTAACGTGTTCTAATTTGAAACTGTCTGCCTGCGTGCAATTTGATGCTTACATATGGAAGCCAACTCGAGTCATTTATTGACTTTATGTGAAGGTCCTGTATGTTTTGAATGCGCTCCTAGTTTTATCATTTTGGAAAATTTGTCGAGCGCAAAACACACACTTAAATATGCTCGCTAGTCGAATATAGTATAATATAATATCGTTTACACGGGGATTGAATTTAAACAGCGTTCTAGTATTTTCTAGCTTGATTTCTATCCAAGATGATCATTGATTGAGATTTATATGATTAAGAACTAAAATTATCTAAGAATCTAAAGCTATTGACTAGTGACAATCGTTACAATGAGTAAGCAAAGAAGGTTATCAGTGGTAGAAGATATGGTTTTTGATATGAAAGGTGCAAGATAATTGTTTGGGATTTAACTCTAGATAATTCTCTTCTAATATTCAACTGAGTCTCTCAAATTCACTAGATTATTAGTTCAAATGTTCATCAAACACTCCTCTCTCGATTAAGTCTTAACCTCACAAGATGAACAAATTTAAGCACGTGAAGATATGCAAGAATGCGTAATGGATTGGTCTTTAGGAAAAACTTCTTCTGATTATTCTCCTAACTAGGTTTAATAAATAGTTCAACTAGCCTTTTTCGATGAATAAGAAGAATTAATGAACTCAACCAACAATATAATGTAATGATATCACAAGTTATGCCTCTCTTGATTACATGAACAAGTGAATATAGATGCAACGATTAAATCATCAAAAAATGCTTCAATACATAAAACTAGAGTTATAATCCATAAACAAATATTAATATACCAAATCCATCAAACCCTAAAGGGAACTACTCCATATATATGGAAAAATTCATCACAAATATGTTTAAGTATAGGAAAATATAAAATTATCCAAACTCGGGTCTTGAGTGAGGATTGAACGATGAAATCCTTGTGCTTTTGTTTCTCCAACTCCTCCTTAGCCTCCTTAGGTCTAAATTATGTCAAAAGTCCAAAAATAACATTTTTCCATATATTTATGCCAAGTAGGGTTAGGTCTAGATGAAATCACCTTTTCCTAGCCGAAACAGGACCTTTACTCTGTAAAAAATACACATGTGAGCCTGTAATGACCCAACCGGTCATTTTGAGCATTTGCACTTCGTTCGATAGTTTACGGGCATGTGTAGCTCCGTATGATGCATTATGACTTTAATGAATCATCGGTTTTGATTTTTAGTTTATTTGGAATCGAATTGGAAGAATGGATTTCATTGTTGAAGCTTTAAATTGGGAGAGTTAACCAAGATTGACTTTTTGTGAATTTGAACCCGGAACGGAGTTCTGATTATTCCAATAGCTCTGTATGGTAATTTTGGACTTAGGAGCATGTCCGGAAAATTATTTAGAGGTCCGTAGTGGAATTAGGCTTGAAATGATGAAAGTTGGATTTTTGGGAAGTTTAACAGGGGAGTTGACTTTTTGCTATAGGGTTCAGAATCCGATTCTAGAAATTGGAATAGCTTTGTTATGTCATTTTGGATTGATTTGCTATGTTTCGGCACCAGTTATTGAATTTGAAAGTTCGAAGTTCATAGATTTCGATTTGAGGTGTGATTCATCATTTTAATGTTGTTATGTGTGTGTTGAGGCCTCGAGTAGATCTGTATTGTGTTATGGAACTTGTTGGCATGTTCGGATGGTGTTCGGAGGGGCTCGGGTGAGTTTCAGGCGAGGTTCGGATCATTTCATTTCATTTTTGGATTTTTTGCTAAGCTACTGGTTCTGGTGTGATCGCACCTGCGGCTGGTTTGCGTAGGTGCAATGGTTGCAAAAGCGACAATGCAATCGCAGAAGCGGGATGAGAGCTGGACGAGGAGGCCCACAGGATGGGAGAAAAGGGTGCAGGTGCGTCGAGTGGAAGCTCAAGTGCGAGTGTCTTCGTTGATGCAAAGTTTAATACCGCAGGTGCGGGGGTTGCTGGGCAAGGCTATTTTTAGTAGGAGCGAAGTTTTTCCGCAAAAGTGGTGGTCGCAGATGCTACGAATT
>AWOL01S0044718.1:40796-52902 GCA_000715115.1 Nicotiana otophora | reverse complement strand
CTGACAATTTAGACACCGAGCCACAAACCCAACTATATCCTTCTTCATCCGCCTCCACCAATAGTGCTGCCTCAAATCCCGGTACATCTTCACGGCACCCGGATGGATGGAATACCGCGAGTTGTGGGCCTCCTCAAGAATCAACTCTCGGAGCCCATCTACATTAGGCACACATATCCGACCCTGCATCCTCAACACGCCATCATCACCAATGGTCAAATCCCTAGCATCACCTCGCTGAACCCTGTCCTGAAGAACAAGCAGGTGGGGGGCATCATACTAACGCTCTCGATACGGTCATAAAGATAAGACCTGGAGACCACACAAGCCAATACCCGACTCTGCTCCGAAATATCCAATCTGACAACCTGGCCCGCTAAAGCCTGAACATCCAATGCCAAGGGTCTCTCTTCTATCAGAAGATATGCTAAACTCCCCAAACTCTCCGCCCGGCAACTCAAAGTATCGGCCACCACATTAGCCTTTCCCAGATGGTACAAAATAGTGATATCATAGTCCGTAAGAAGCTATAACCATCTCCGCTAATGCAAATTAAGTTCCTTCTGCTTAAACAAATGCTACAAACTCCAGTGATCAGTATAGATCTCACAATGAACCCCATACAAATAATGACGCCAAATCTTCAAGGCGTGGACAATGTTTGCTAACTCAAGATCATGGACAGGATAGTTCTTCTCATGGGTCTTCAACTGGCGCGAGGCATAGGCAATCATCCTACCCTCCTGTATCAGAACACGTCCAATGCCTAACCTCGAGGCATCACAATACACAGTGTAAGAACTTGAAGCTGACGACAGAACTAGAACTGGAGCCGTGGTCAAAGCAATCTTGAGCTTCTGGAAGCTCTCCTCATACTCATCCGACCACCTGAATGGAGCACCCTTTTAGGTAAAGTTTTTCAAGGGCGATGCATTAGATGAAAATCCCTCCACAAAGTGATGGTAATAACCCGCCAAACCAAGAAAGATCCTAATCTCCGTGGCTGAGGACGGTCTAGGCCAACTCTGCATCGCCTCTATCTTCTTCGGATCCACCTGATTACCCTCAATGGACACCATGTGCCCCAAGAATGCTATTGAACCGAGCCAAAACTCACACTTGGAGAACTTTGCATAAAACTTCTCCTCCCTTAATCTCTGCAATACTACCCTCAAATGCTGAGTATGCTCCTCCTGGCTACGAGAGTACACCAAGATGTCATCAATGAATACAATAACGAATGAGTCCAAATAGGGCTGGAATACAGTGTTCATCAAATGCATGAACATTGTTGGGACATTAGTTAGCCCAAAAGACATCACCAAGAACTCATAATGGCCATAACGGGCCTTGAAAGCTGTCTTAAGAATATTTGAATCTCGAATCTTCAGCTGGTGGTAACCGGACCTCAAATCAATCTTGGAGAACACCCTCGCTCCCTGAAGCTGGTCAAATAAATCATCAATATGAGGCAAAGGATTCTTGTTCTTGACTGTGGCCTTGTTCAATTTCCTGTAATCAATGCACATCCTCATGGAACCATCTTTTTTCTTTACAAATAGAACCGGTGCTCCCCAAGGTAACACACTAGGCCGAATAAACCCCTTTATCAAGGAGTTCCTGAAGTTGTTCTTTCAACTCCTTCAACTCTGCCGGTGCCATACGATACAGTGGAATAGAAATTGGCTGAGTGCCCGGCACCAAATCAATACCGAAATCAATATCCCTGCCAGGCGACATGCCCGGTAGGTCTGTAGGAAACACATCCGGAAAATCCCGTACCACCGGAATAGAATCAATGATAGGAGTATCTGCACTAACATCCCTCACAAAATCCAAATAAGATAGGAAACCCTTCTCAACCATACATTGAGCCTTCACTATGAAATCACTCTACAAGGTACATAATCTATAGAACTGATCCACTTAACCCTCAAAAATTCTGACATCGCCAATGTCACGGTCTTAGTGAGACAATCTAGAACAACATGACATGGAGATAACCAATCCATACCCAATATCACATCAAAGTCAACCATACTGAGCAGCAAAATGTCCACTCGGGTCTCCAGACCCCCAATAGTCACCACACATGACAGATATACGTGGTCCACAATAATAGTATCGCCCACAGGAGTAGATACATGAACAGATAAAACTAAAAACTCATGGGGTATATCCAAAAAATAGGCAAAATACGAGGAAACATATGAATACGTGGAACCAGGATCAAATAATACAGAGGCATCTCTGTGACCAACTAAGACAATACCTGTAATCACAGCATCTAAAGCAATAGCATATGGTCTGGAAGGGAGGGCATAGAAATGGGCCTGGCCGCCCCCTGATCTGCCTCCCCTCTCGGGAGACCCCTAGCTGGTTGCGTTCCACCCCTGGTTGGTTGGGAGGGTGGTGGAGTAACTGGTGCGGGTTCCATCGGCCGAGTACTCCACTGTGGAGTCCCACCCAATAGCCTAAGGCAATCTCTCATAATGTGACCAAAATTTTCCACACTCGAAACAACCCCTCCTCTGACGAAACTGCTGCTCATGATGCCCAAAGAACTGTCCGGGGATGTTTAAGCAAACGGGGCATGATGATAACTCTGCGCTAGTAGTGCACTAAATGATTATTGGCCCTGTTGATGACTGTGAGAACCATGGCCAGATGACGCACCACGGTGAAATGGCCAAGCTGACTGAGCCTGTCTGAAATGATGACCTCTACCGTGCTGGAATTGACCCCCAGAAGGAGCACCGCTGAATCCACCCTGACCACAAGGCCTACCTCTCAACCCTCTCCTGACTGCGAACCGTCTTAATATGCCGAGTAATGTCGACAACCTCATCAAAGGTATCACCAGACACCCTCTCTCCGGTCATAAGCAACCATAGCTGAAAAGTGAGACCATCTATAAACCTAATGATCCTCTCCCTATGTGTGGGAACCAACCAGATAGCATGACGGGCCAACTCCGAGAATCGTATCTCATACTGCGTCATAAACATATCACCCTAGCGAAGCTGCTCAAACTATCTGCGCAGCTCCTCTCTGCGGGACTGAGGTACGAACTTCTCCAAAATGACCACGGAGAACTGCTGCCAAGTAAGGGGTGTTGCACCAACAGGCCTACGCCTCTCGTAAGTCTCCCACCATCTGAGTGCAGCCCTAGAAAACTGAAAGGTAGTGAATAAGACCCCACAAGTCTCCAGAATACCAGCTATACGGAGTATCTTCTAACACTTGTCCGAGAAGTCCTAGGCATCCTCTCTCTGTGTACCACTGAAAGATGGAGGCTGGAGTCTACCAAACCTCTCCAACCTACGCTGATCATCCTCAGGCATAGCAGGAACCACATAATCCTGAGCGGATGCAATCGGTTGGGCTGGTGATGCCTCCGGTGTCTGGAATCCCTGTACCACCTGCTCTGGTGTGCAGGTAGCGGGAGTCTGAGCACCTCTCCCGGCCTGAGAAGTGGATGCAGAGGCCGGAACAGAGACCACCTGAGCAAGAATGGTACACGCAGCCAAAATCTGAGCTACGGCCTCCTGAAAGCCTGGTATCACAATAGGTATAGGTGGTGCCTGAGCTGGTGCATCAACAACTGGAATCTAGTCCTGATCTGGGAAAACTGATGGATCTGCAGGTACTGCCCCATCTGTTGTGCGAGTTGTACCTCTGCCCCTACCACGACTTCTACAGCGGCCTCGGCCTCTCGGGGCCCTGGCTGGTGGTAGTGGTGGCTGGCCCTCCTGACCAATAGCACGAGTCCTCACTATCTATGAGAGAATGAAACAACAGGTGTTTAGTTACCAGAATAGATAGATTCGCATGACAAAAATCCAAGAATGTGAAATTTTCCTAAGGGTTCTGCAGCCTCTCGAACATAAGTACAGACATCTCTGTACCGATCTGCAAGACTCTACTAACCCGCTCATGACTCGTGAGACCTATGTAACCTAGGCTCTGATACCAACTTGTCACGACCCAAAACCTAATGTGTCGTGATGGCGCCTAACGGTGGTACTAGGAAAGCCGATCTTCCCAAAAATACTTCCAAACTAAATATAAAAGTAAAGTAAAGCTTTCCATATCAGGATTTTGTTTTCTTCATAAAATCAAAGTTGAACTCACATTTGAAACAAAGTGCGGAAAACTAGCCACAAACATTGGGGTGTCACCAAGTCATGAGCGTCTAAGTATTTATAACTATTACAGCCAATGTCTAAATATCATTACAGAATGGAAAAAACTGTGGAAGGAGTAACAAGGTCCTGCGGACGCTGGCAGTTACCTTGCAGTCTCCGAAACTCAACCAGGCCTCGACTCAACAATCTCTGTGCTCAGACACACCTGGATCTGCACATGTAGTGCAGGGTATAGTATGAGTACAACCAACTCAGCAAGTAACAGAAATAAATAAGGAATCGAGAAGTAGTGACGAGCTATACAGAATAATTCAGCTGATAATATTCACAGTTAAGAGTAAACATGAGTGAAAGATCAGTTGCATAATTACCAATTCCAGCCAGACAATTTTCAGCTAAATGCAGCAACAAAGTGAACTAGATGAAACCTCATAGACACTGTCACTCAAACCCTCAATAACTCGACACTCAACTCTCAACCCTCAATGCACACGCTCAATAGGTACCTGCGCTCACTTGGGGTGTTCAGACTCATGAGGGGCTCCTACAGCCCAAGCGCTATAATCTGCATGGACAACTCATGTGTTGTACGGATAACTCATGTGCCATAGTATAAATATCTTGATACGCACGGACAACTCATGTGCTATAGTATAATATAAGGATCCACACGGACAACTCACGTGCTATAGTATAATATCTCATAAACAGGCCCGCGGCCTTACTCAGTCATGAACTTCTTTAGTCTCATAGCTCTCAATAAAGAAAGGGAAAACAACCCAAATCAAAGTGTTACAGTATATCATACAGGAAAATAACAGAGATTGAGGTAAACATGTACAAGAATCACTATGACTGAATATAACTACCATGAGCAGGAATATAGCCTAAGCATGATTTCTAACATGGAAGGCAGTCAAGTTCTAGTAGACACGAATGCATATAAACACAAATAAAGGCTATTAGACTTCACAGTCTCCCAGGACGGACCAAGTATCAATCCCTCACGGCGTACACCCACACCCCCGTCACCTAGCATGGGTGCCACCTCCAAACAGTCACATTATACCAAACTCCGGGTTTCATACCCTCAAGACCAGATTTAAAACTGTTACTTACCTCAGCAGCGTAGAACTCCTATTCCGGAATGCTCTTTCCTCTCGAACTGAACTCTAAATGACCCGAATCTAGCCACAAGCAATAAAATACGATCAATATGAGCTAAAGGAATGAATCCCACAAAGAAAATACTAAATTATAGGCCAAATCCTGAAATTCACTCAAACCCGACCGCCGAGCCTACATCTCGAAATCCGACAAAAGTCACAAAACCTGAGAGCCCATTCACTCACGAGTCTACCCAAACTAAATTTATCAGAAACCGAAATCATTTGGTCCCTCAAATCCTCCAATTACACTCTCCAAAATCCCAAGCCCTAACCCTTTATTTCACTTCAAAAATCCTACTAATTAGGTGAGAAAATAACGGAAAAATACCATAGCTAATGATAATAGAGCTCAAGCAACTTACCTGAGTGAATATCCTTTAATCCCCTTCAAATATCACCACAAAAGCTCCAAAGTCCGAATTGAAAATGGTGGAAATGAGCAAAAATCACGAAGTCCCCCTTTTATACCTTCTGCCCAGCGAAACCGCACTTGCGGTCCCTTTTTCGCTTCTGCGATACCGCACCTGTGGAATTTCCATCGCAGGTGTGGAACCCACTTAATACTCCAGGTTCCGCATCTGTGGCCAACCTCTCGCACCTGCGGTTGCGCACCTGCGCATCTCCATCTGCGAAAATAGGCCAAACCCCTGACTTCCGCATCTGCGACTCACCCTCGCATCTGCGGGCTCGCAGATGCGACTACGTTTACGCACCTGCGGTTCTATCCCATGTCCTCGTTGTCCGCATATGCAGCTCCCCAAGCGCACCTATGACCTCGCACCTACGGCTCCACCTCCGCAGGTGCAGAAAAACACCAGCAACAGCAGTTCAGCTGCATTTCCAAATTCCAAACCTCCTGTTAGCCATCCGGAATCATCCCGAGCCCCTCGGGACCTCAACCAAACATACAAACAAGTGATATATCAACATAAGAACTTAGTCGAGCCTTCGAATCACTCAAAGCAACATCAAAACACCAAATTACCTTCGGATTCAAGCCTAAGAACTTCTAAACTTCCAAATTCGACAACTGATGTCGAAACTAACCAAACCATGTCTGAATGACCTCAAATGTTACACACACGTCACAAATGACACCACAAACCTACTCCAACTACCGTAATTCTATTTCGGCCCCGATATCAATTTTTTCACTGCCGATCGAAATCACCAAATTTCCAATTTTCGCCAATTCAAGTCTAATTCTACTACGGACCTCTGACAAAGCTAACAAAGCTAATGGAATCATCTGAATTCAAACCCGAGACCGTTTACATATACGTCAACATCCGGTTGACTTTTCAAACTTAAGGTTCTAAATACGAGACTAAGTGTCTCAATTTATTCTGAAACTACTCCGGACCCGAACCAACTAACCCGATATATCATAATATAGCTGAACAGCACAATAGGAAGCAGAAATTGAGGAAACGGGGCTATAACACTCAAAACTACCAGCCGGGTCATTACATGTATCCCTTTTGAACATATGTTAATTTTTTTGACCTCCCTCTTTTGGAATCCAGTTAGAGTCACTAAAATAATTCATGTCCTCATAAGGTTTCTTTTAGAAGCTCATCCCAAAGGAAAATAGATAAAAAAGAAAAGAAGAAGAAAAGAGATAAAGAAAACAAAAGAAGTCAAAAAGAAAAGAAAAAAAATAAAAAGAAAAAAAAAAGAAAAAGAGGGAAAAGAAGAAAAGAAAAAGAAGAAAAAGAAAAATAGCAACAACAAAAAGTATTCCTTTGAACTATGTTCGACCTGATTCTTGTGTCAACAAGATACGTAGGCAGTCTTACTCTAAGGTTCGGTCACACCAAGTCAAAAATGTTAAAATTCCTCACTTCAAAAGAAATTGCGGCAGAAGTTTTGTATTCTATAAAAAACGGTTTCAAAATTGATTAAATTTATACCTCATTTTTTTTAGTTTGAATTTGAGCCTTCATGCCTTTCTTTCCTTCTAACCCTATGCAAAAGCCACATTACAGTCCAAAAAAGACCTCGCAAATAATATTTGAGGGTGCCGAGTTAGACATACCAGGAACATATGATATTTTTACCATGGTTAATGCCTTATCATCTGCAGAATTAGAGGAAATAAGAAGAAAAACAATGAGAGAGTTTTATTGGTAAAAACCCTCACGGGCACCATAAGGCGACGGTAAATTGAGAGAAAGAACAAAATGAGAGATTTTTTATGGTGAAAACCATTCGGGGAACCACAAGTCGAATAAGGATTGTGAATCTAATAGAACAATTGGACATTGGAGCCAGTTCCATTGATTGAAGGTATGACAAGAATTGAAAGTTAGACTTACTAGACAGATTAGGCCGCTTAATCCAAAATGCGTGCCATGGTCATAGAGTTGGTATCCACATCAGATAAGTTTCTATTTTGTAATTATCTTGTTAGATATCATCTCCTTCCATTGTCCCCTTACTATGTTCCTCTTGCTTTGTTTAAGTCCTCTTTTTGAGTCTGGTTTGTCAGAACAAGTGGGAAATGACTTCAAAATTTGCTACCAGCTTTCCAATTGCACAAAACGGAGTCTGGCTAGCGCATCAAAGTGGCATAAGTCAGGAAAGAGTAGTATGCATACTGAGTTGGTGACAATTGATGTGCTTTGGGATTCATGTGAAATGCAAAATTTCGGTAAATGTCAATTCATGAGCATAATGCAAGATATAAAGGGTATTGGGATTGAATAGATCATAGGTGTTTTCTGTGATAAGGGTTGGCTGGAAAAGTGGTTAGTCAATAACAAGCAAGGTCTTCCAAGTTGAAATCAAAGTTATCATGGCAAGTGTAGGAGCAATCTCCCTCAAGGTCGAGGCCACAATCCAACCACTATATTTTAAACTCACAATTTTTCTTTGTTTGAAACAGGGACGAAGACTATGTCCAAATCAAAGCTAGGAAGCTTGAATTTTTCAGGTGCCGTGCCCAAAATTTGTCAGCACAAAGGCTGTTTGAGAAAACTTTTACCTCCTAGACATTCCCCCAGTTGAGAAGATCATTACCTCCTAAGAATTTTCCCTACTTGAGAAGACCATTACCTCCTAGGCATTCTCCCTAGTCAGAAGAGTCTTTAGCATTCCTCTAGTTCAGGGGTCCCGCCAAGAGAATATGGTCGTTTTTAGTTTCCTTAAGATGTTAGTCTTTAGTTTTTCTTACGTTCAGGGGTCCCGCCTGGAGAATAGGATCAGTTTTTAATTTTCTTAAGTTGTTAATCTTTAGCCTTTCTTAAGTTCAGGGGTCCTGATAAAATGGGGTCAGTTTTAGGTTTCATAAGTTGTTAATCTTTAGTTTTCCTTAAGTTTAGGGGCCCCACCTAGAGAATAGGGCCGGTTTTTAGTTTTCTTAAGTTGTTACTCTTTAATTTTCCTTAAGTTAGGAGTCCCGCCTGGAGAATAGGGTCAGTTTTTAGTTTTCTTAAGTTATTAATCTTTAGCCTTCCTTGAGATTAAGGGTCTCGCCTTGAGAATAGGGTCAGTTTTTAGTTTCCTTATGTTGTTAGTATTTAGTTTTACTTGAGTTCAGAGGTCTCGCCTTGAGAATAGGGCCATCTTTTAGTTTTCTTAAGTTGTTAATCTTTAGCATTCCTTTATTTTAGGGGTTCCGCCTGGAGAATAGTGTCAATTTTTAATTTTTTTAAGTTATTAATATTTAGCTCTTCTTAAGTTCAGGGGTCCAACCTGTAAAATGGGGTCAATTTTAGTTTTCTTAAATTGTTAATCTTTAGTTTTCCTTAAGTTCAGGGGCCTCGCCTGGAGAATAGGGTCAGTTTTTAGTTTCCTTAAGTTGTTACTCTTTAGTTTTCCTTACGTTCAGGAGTCCCACCTCAAGAATAGGGCCAACTTTTAGCTTTCTTAAGTTGATTAATCTTTAGTTTTACTTGAATTCAAGGGTCCCACCTGTAAAATGAGGTCAATTTTAGTTTTTTTAAGTTGTTAATCTTTTATTTTCATTAAGTTCAGGGGTCCCGCCTGGAGAATAGGGTCAGTTTTTAGTTTCTCTAAGTTATTAATCTTTAGCTAATCTCTAGTTCAGGGGTTCCGCCTGGAGAATAGGTTCATTTTAGTTTCCTTAAGATGTTAGTCTTTAGTTTTTCTTAAATTCAGGAGTCCCGCTTGGAGAATAGAGACAGATTTTAGTTTCCTTAAGTTATTAATTTTTAGCTTTCTTTGGGTTCAGGTGTCCCGCCTAGGTCAGTTTCTAGTTTTCTTAAGTTGTTAATCTTTAGTTTTCCTTGAGTTGAGGGGTCCCGCCTGGAAAATAGGGTCAAATTTTAGTTTTCCTCAAGCTCAATCTCACATCTAGGAGAAGAACTTCCTAGTTTAAGTCTTTTAGGCTACACTTTTAAGAGAAACGCATCCTAATTTGAGCCATTGAAGTTTTACCCCTAGGAGACGCACTTTCTAGTTTGGGTTATTCAGGTTTTATTTTTAGTAGACGCATTTGCTAGTTAAAATTTTCTTGGTTTTACTCACAGAAGACACACATCCTAGTCGAGTCTTTAGTTTTACTCTCATCATTGCATTCTTCATCAATAGCATATGTGATTTACAGTTTTGCTAACAACTCACAATTCTTCCTAGTACAAACTGGGGCAGAAAATTTTGTTCATTTTGTTTGTTTTGATTGCACGCACCCACCTGGAGAACAAGGGTCAATATTTCAAAAATTGATTTTAAGTTCAAACCAGAGAAGCACCAGGAGCCCGCCTGAAGAACAGGGTTAACTTTCAGTTTCCTTCAAGTTCAAGCAGCAGGATCCCGCCTGAAGAACAGGGTCAACTTCCAATTTTTGAGTTTAAGAAGAAGGAGCTCACCTGAAAATGCAGGTTTACAAGCGCAAGCCTGCTTCAAAGTCAAGCTTATTTCAAGTTCAAGTTAGAAGCACTAGAAGCCCTCCTGAAGAACAGGGTCAACCTCAATTTCCAGTTTAACTTAGAAGTATCAGGAGCTTACCTGAAGTACATGGTCGTCAGCTTTCAATTTTCAGTTTAAGTCAGAAGTATCAGGAGCCCGCCTAAAGAACAGGGTCAACTTTTAGTTTTCAAGTTCAAGACATGGGCAGCAGGAACCCGCCTGAAGGACGGGGTCAACTTCCAGATTTTTAGTTCAAATCAGAAGTTCAAGACATGGGCAACAGGATGCCCACCTGAAGAATATGGTTGATTTTCTATCTCATATTGGAGATTCAATTAGAGATTCAAGGAAGATTCGAGACAACAAGTAGATAGGATCTTGTATTTTTTCTTTTATTTTTGCTGTAATTTTTCCTTTTATTTTTTATGTAATAGCAGGGACCGCGGACCGGAACCTCGACGACACGACACTTCACTCGACTCTCCACTTCGGTATCATTCTCACTTTTCTTACTTCCGAACTATACATGGATTGATTCCTTTATAGCCAAGGATATGTAGGCATCTCAATACTAGGGCTCGGTCACAATCTTTTATCCATCTTTATTTTCTTTTGAATAAATGTCGGGTCAAACATCAATTACGTCGCTTACTTGTTTCTTTGCTCAAAAACACTTTGTGTTTCCAAACAAAGAGGGGCACAAAGGGTCAATAAGGGTCGACTTTGACACTCACTAAGGGTCAATAATATTACAGTAGAAATATTTAAATCAACATGATTTATGTGAACAACAATAATTTCCTTAATAAGCAGAAATAATTAATTCTTTCAATTCCAATAATTCCCAATTTATCAATTAGCTTCACAAGCTACAATAAAATATCAAGGTATCGTGTAATTATTATTATTAGGCATGATTTTCTACGTGGTCGTACGGCCCTATCCAGAGTGTCGTGTACACTACTGAAGGACGTGCGGCACGATCCATAGATGCATCTATACTGCCGATGCATTCGTCCCGCTCCACAAAAAAGAAAGACATTTTCTTATGTACCTCCGGAATGAGAATATATATATTATAAGATTAATACAATAGGATGAACAAATTTCAATTAACAGTTAAACACTTTTCACAAAAATTCAAGTACGTGAAATTTCAGTCTTTTACTATTTTCTCCAAAGATTTACAATATAGTTCCAATACTCTAATTAAATAAAGGATACAATTATCACACGTAATTCATGATTTGAGTCCTAAACTACCCGAACTTAGCATAAATAGTAGCTACGTACGGACTCTCGTCACCTCGTGCGTACGTATCCCCCACAATTAGCAACAATTATTAATTTAAATCACCTATGGGGTAAATTCCCTCTTACAAGGTTAGACAAGAGAATCACCTCGCTCTGAAGTTCCAAAACCGGCTCCAACGCCACTCTAATACCTCAAACGGATGCTTGTCGATCCAAAAACTATGCAACCAATGTGCAATTCAATCAATACGTGTTCTAATACCCATAACTAATCAATTCATGACAATTTCCAACTCCGCTCAAAACATCGATACAGTCACCATCGGGCCCACATGCCCGGATTCTAAAACTTTTCGAAGATAAACACTACCCATATCATTACAACAACAACAACAACAACAACCCAGTAAAATTCCACTAATGGGGTCTGGGGAGGGTAGTGTGTACGCAGACCTTACCCCTACCCCGAAGGAGTAGAGAGGCTGTTTCCGAAAGACTCTCGGCTCAAAAAAACAAAAAGACAAAAGGATAAAAAAGGAGACAATATTAGTATCACAACAACAATCATAGGATAAATAGGAACACCACGAAATCCAGAAGAAAGATGCAAAGCAAAAGGAGACAATATTAGTAAATATTAGTATCACCACAACAATCATAAGA
>AWOL01S0044718.1:30549-40594 GCA_000715115.1 Nicotiana otophora | reverse complement strand
CTCAATTCCATGCCCAAATTCGTGGTCAAAATCCAAAAATACCAATTTCTAGGTTTTTCTTCAAAATCCCAAATTTCTATAAATTTTCATGTCTTAATCCATGTATAAACCTTGTATTTAACTCACAACTAGAAGAAATCACTTACCTCTTGATGATGATGGAACCCCCTCTCAAAATGCTCTCAAAAATAGCCTAAGTCCAAGTGGGAAATGAGCTAAGTCTCGGAATACAAATCCCTTAGCTCCAGTCACATTTGCGACAGGGGGTTCGCAAACGCGAAGAAAGCATCGCAAATATGGCCCCTGACAGAGATGGCCTTCATCGCAAATGCGATACAGAGTTCGCAAATGCAAACTCTTCAGGCTTCGCAAAAGCGACCATATTGTCGCAAATGCGATCCATTCCCTCAGCAGTTCAGGTTCGCAAATACGAACACTGCCTCGCAAATGCGATGGTCGCATTTGCGACCAAAACATTGCAATTGCGATCATACCAGAACCAGCAATCCAACTTCTTAACAAAACACTCTGAAACTAAATCGAGCCCCCGGGGCTCCAAACCAAATACCCACACAAGTCTAAAAACATAACACGAACTTGCTCGAGGTCTCAAATCACTTCAAACAACGTCGGATTCATGAATCGCACCCCATTCCAAACTTAATGAATTTTAGAATTTCAAACTTCTACATCCGATGCAGAAACCTATCAAATCATGTCCGATTGATCTCAAATTTTGCACACAAGTCACATTCGACATTATGGACCTATTCCAACTTCCGGAATCGGAATCCGATCTCGATATCAAAAAGTTCACTTCCGGTCAAACTTCTGAAAAACCTTCAAATTTCTAAGTTTTGCCAAATGACCCCAAAATGACCTACGGACCTCCAAATCCACTTACGGGCACGCTCCCAATACCATAATCACCATACGGAGCTATTCCATGCTCGGAATCCCAAACGGACATTGATAACATTGAAATGCACTTCAACTCAAATTTATGAAATCCTTCCAAAATACTAACTTCCATAATAGACGCTGAAACGCTCCTGGGTCATCCAAAACCCGATCCGGACATACGCCCAAGTCCAAAATCACCATACGAATCTGTTGGAACCGTCAAATCCCGATTCCGAGGTTGTTTTCTAAAAATGTTGATCGAAGTAAAACTTGCCCTTTTTAAAGCCAACTAAAGAACCAAGTGCTGTGATTTCAACCCGAACACTTCCAAATCCCGAACCAACCATCCCCGCAAGTCATAAATTAGTAAACGTACATACAGGGAGTCTTATTTAGGGGAAAGTGGTTCTAACAGTCAAAACGACCGGTTGGGTCGTTACATTCTCTCCCACTTAAACATGCATTCATCCTCGAACGTGCTAAGAACTGCTCTGGAGTTGTATGAAATCACTGTTCAACAACTCGTGCACCTATCCGTGCCACCACAACCCAGTTGAGCATATTAGCTCGAGTCAAACTGAAGATTCTCCCTTTTATTTAGTCAAATAAGCCTTAGTGCCAACTTCCAACATCCGAAACTCTCCACCAGACCTGTTTCCAACATACAAACACTGTATCAATCATTACACTGCACCAAACACGATTGTATACCCTTACTGAATTCTTATCATGCACCGCGTAACTCATTTGCCCAAGGCAATCTTTCCAAAGCTCAGCAGCTAAACTTTTCCACTGACTGAAGCTCGTAGTGTACCTCATGACCAATTAAGCCTTATTGTAACTCTCGCAATACTGTCACGATAGATAAGATGGGTAGAACTCATAACCTCCTGTCGAATCACAATTTATGGAGTCTCTTCTCCCGACAAGAACCATTACCTCATTCTGGACTGAATGACAATATTTACTCTTTAATATGCTTCATATAAATCTGATCGCACTGATCCCAGGTCCAAAATTTCGTCTCACCCAGTACACGTCATTCCAGTAATAAGCCACCACAATCACTACCAAAAATCTCATATGATGCCACCGTGTGCCAACAAGCCACAAACTTGAATGTGATACATAAGGAAAAATGAACTCTAGAAAGAACTACTCAACCCACGTAGCAATTTAAACAACCAAAAAGGTGTTACAAACCTTCCTCGGAACATGAGAAACAAAATACACAAGAATAGATATGGGAAATTGTATACAACATCATACTCTTGCAGCGTGCAACTCAATCCACACATGATACCGTTGTGGCGTGCAAGCCGATCCAAACAACATACACGTGGAGGCGTGCCACCCGATCCACACATAATAATAAATAGGGAAGTACACATCAAGCCAAAATGCTTATACCTACAAAATACCTGAATGTCAACTACAAGCATGCCAAGTGCACAATACCATCAGATAGCGCCATACGCTACAAAACTCAAGCACGACTAAGGTGAATAAATGACCTGCATCTCGAGAGCCATCCTGCTCATATAATACCACAAACTATATGGGATCTCAATACGAGTGTGAATAATCAAACCGCCTCACAACCCACATGGCACAATAGAGACTACACCGAAGGGCCGACAACAGAAATAACATCCAAGGCCCGAAGACCCCTCCGAAAACAACGTTATGTTGAAATGCACACATCCAGCATGATATAGAACCCACATTAAGATTTAGATCCATCCACGGACCTCAAGCCAATCTTGATTGTACCTCACTGGCTAATAACCTTTCAAGAATCCACAATAACCCTTTTTCCCATGACACACAAGAACAGCCGTCAAATCCGGAACAAATATTCCGCAGTCCACAACCAAATGAACCGAGTGCCCTTCAGGCATAGATTCTCACATTAGCGATAGTACCACAATCTCCATGCTTGGTTTTACATCTTTAATCAATCAAGTGACTATATGTCACACTTATACAATCTTCCCGTGGAATACACTCCCACGACCTTCCGCACCAGGTAACAAGTCTGCACGTCCATACCACCGACCACACTACTGTTATAAAGCCAATCAGGAATCTGCAATCAGTACGTAAAGACTCTTACACATAACACCGATCTCAGGTGATGCTAAAGACAATACTAGCTTACTCTAACCATCTGAATCCCTTCCTGCTCATCCGAGCTCCTGACATTCTTGTCGACGCCAAACTATAACATTGATCCTCAAATCCCAATTCCCATGCCGCTCACTGCACCTAACATACCAATACCTAAGAGTACAAGAATTCCATCATGACTCATGATCCACTAATATACCAAACACTCCATCACATAACAACCTTTGCTTAACTCATTTCAGGAGAACCATTGCAACACGCGACTGAATTCCCATATCCGTAGAAAATAAAATCCTCTAGTAGTGGTCTAAACCTCCATAACTCTTCTGGCATCCATCTGCACATAATGGCCATAATAACTGAGTACCTCCAAATAAATCAAATTAAGGCAGCCGTCAAGCCTCGCACATACCACCACGACCACCTGTAAAACTTAACACGTTGAAGTAACCGATAATTGCCACATCATGCCGATTCAACCATTGCTAATTGATCTGACTTCTTCTAGTTTACCATGGACTTGCCTTAGGAATAATAATGGTTCCATTCAAAACATAACGAACCCAAATCCACACTCATCCTGAGTGACCTTATTTCACGAGACCACGTTATCTCAAAACCCACGAACCATCTTATACCCTCCTTGTGCGCATATTCGCATCTTCAACTGGTACACCCATTGTGATAATTCCCCTATGAATCCGAAGTCATTTTCTTTCATTCCTCCAATGCTACACCACAACCCGAAGATAACGTAGAACACTCCAAGCCCCTTTCATAATCTGCTGCAAAAGCTCGATACTTAACAATACTACAGACTCGAAATCCTTAGGCACCGCACTTAAATTTTTGAATCGACTAAGACCGTTATTTGGAGTCGATCACTCTGACTTGGTCTCGACTATAATCAAACTCCAACGCCCTACTAGTACATGAACACCTCTTCAAAGAAGCACCCGGCTGGATCATTTTCCTTGTACATCACCTCCACATGAAGCATAAACCCTGAGTCTTCTCAAAACTGAACATGAACCGATAAAGCCCAAGTATAGCACACATTCCTCCAATCCTTTGCTCAAACTACCACTGATGTTTTCTTTGCTTAATCGTAATAACCTACCAATATGCCGATAACCAAAAACCTCACAAGTAGACAACCATGAAATCCAATCGTAGACGGTAGGGCTCTCCCTCTTAGCTTGAAGCTACAATTATATAACTCTCGAACCCACCAAGACTCCTTATCCCCTATTGACATAATCTCGCATAATCGACCCACCAAATTCCTCGAAATCCTTATGTTAAACATTTCATGAACATTCTGAATCACTAGCCATATTCGCATATTTGACCTCTTACTGGATAGCCAGTAAAATTCTTCGTAGAAGCTCCATCAATACCACGCAACCGCTAACCTGCTCACAGGAGATATCCCACCTGTGGAAATTCCATGCTGACACCCTCCAACAACGCTGCACCGAGTACTATTACCACGAAACCAATAAACCATCCTGATTCTGTGCTCGTTCACCAACTATACAAGTCCGTTCACTCCCCGTTGACATCAACTAAAGGTGCAACGATACATTCCAACCCAAAGTCATGTTGCATCCTTCTTCATATTAAGCCACTCCCTCCTGTCATATCCAATCCTCCTCAGTATAGTAGTCAACATTCCAAATTAGTCCGTAGACCTAGTCACTGCCCATCATGAATCCCAAATCACTCCAAACTTTCCTCAAGACGTGTGGTTATCCTACCACGTAACCCATATACTACCCTGCCACTCTCCCACTTTGGTCAAACCCTCTTCTTTAAGCAACTACTCGACTTCTGTTTCTGACACTTGGCCTTCTAGGAACCTAACCACCACAAGACACCTCCCATATGTTATTCCTCATCCTTCGCTGCCCAGTTGTTGCCTTAAATCAAAAATCTATCTTTGTAGCACTTGAACCAATCGATCGCTACCAACTTTAAACCTTTCCGAGGATCATCTTTCTCGAGCCACCAATACTAGGAACACCGCTTCAGTCCTGAACCACTACATATCGCGGTCTCTTGCAGCCGCTTCCCCGGCATCATTTCACAATACCCTATCCCAAAGGCGAATTGAAGAAGACCATAACACCGGCGAACTTAACACATTCCATCAAGGACGACGTCACCAAATTTCCACCACACTCGAAAATACCAAGTCTTTTTACCCCATCGACCCAAACCTGAGCATTCGTAGTCCGATTGCCTTTCCTCCACCGAAAATAAAATATTGAATCTCTGAATCATACGCTAAGTAAAACATACTTTCAAGTCATTCACTGCCTCGATGCATAGACAAGCATCCTACCATTACACGAACATTGTGCGATAGCAATGCATGAATCATTATAACAACCAATGCCAAATCTCAAAACCTTAGGTAATACTGATACAGAACTGAAACAACAGAGCGGCCTTCCGCAAGGCGACGACAATAGCCCAATCAAATATGCAAGGAGAAACATCCTGCACCACATCTGTAATACCATTAAACTTTCTTGATTCCTAATTTATAACAAGCGCTTCACATCGCATAAGGTTGAACAAGAAGGAAATTAAGGCATAAGCCTCAAAGGAATCAATTCGCACGATGAGGAATCAATAAGGGAAGTACTCCTAACAGCCCTGTAGCCTCTCGAAGATAAGTACAGACATCTTTGTACCAATCCGCAAGACTTTACTAGACTTGCTCATGACTCATGAGACCTAAGTGAACCTAGTGCTCTGATACCAGGTTGTCACGACCAAAATATCCATCAGTGGTCGTAATGGCACCTAACACCGCTGTCAGGCAAGCCAACCATAATTAATTAAATTAATTACTCATTTTAGTATTTTCAAAATTATAATTTCCTTCAATTAAATAGTAAAAGATAGAACTTACAGAGTAAGTGATGAATATGTTTGCAACTAAAATACTAAACAATTCATAGCCACTCCCGAAACCCGGTGTCACAAGTGCATGAGCATTTACTAGGGAGTAAAATAAGATACAGCATATCTCCGGAATACAAATTAGACAGAAAAAATATAAATAACTCTGAAGGAGACTCTACTGGTTGCGGATCGTAATATAGAATGCGGCTTACCTAAGTCTCTACATTAACCACACCTCTGCGCCCACAAGGCCGTTAGACATATATGTACCTGCACAAATGTGCAGTAAGTGTAGCATGAGTACGTAAATAATGTATACCCAGTAAGTATCAAGCCTAATCTCGAACAAATAGTGACGAGAGGTCGACTTTGACACTCACTAAGGATCAATAATATTACAATAGAAATATTTAAATCAACATGATTTATGTGAACAACAATAATTTCCTTAATAAGCAGAAATAATTAATTCTTTCAATTTCAATAATTTTCAATTTATCAATTAGCTTTACAAGTTGCAATAACATATCAAGGTATCGTGTAACTATTATTATTAGGCACAATTTTCGTTGTGTTCGTACGGCCCTATCCAGAGTGTCGTGTACACTGTCGAGGGACGTGCGGCACAATCCATAGATGCATCTATATTGCTGAGGCATTCGGCCCGCTCAACAAGAAAGGAGGATATTTTCTTATGTACCTTATATATATAAAAGATTAATACAAGAGGATGTACAAATTTTAATTAATAGTTAAAGATTTTTCACAAAAATCCAAGTAAGTGAAATTTCAGTCTTTTACTATTTTTCCCAAAAATGTACAATATAGTTCCAATACTTTAATTAAATAAAGGATACAATTATCACACGTAATTCATGATTTGAGTCCTAAACTACCCGGACTTAGCATAAATAGTAGCTACACACGGACTCTCATCACCTCGTGCGTACGTATCCCCCACAATTAGCAACAATTATTAATTTAAATCACCTATGGGATAAATTCCCTCTTACAAGGTTAGACAAGAGACTTACATCGCACGAAGTTCCAAAACCGGCTCCAACGCCACTCTAATACCTCAAACCGATGCTTGTTGATCCTAAACCTATGCAAACAATGTGCAATTCAATCAAAACGTATTCTAATACTCATAACTAATCAATTCATGACAATTTTCAACCTCGTTCGCAAAATCGATACAGTCACCACCGGGCCCACATGCTCGGATTCTGAAAATTTTCGAAGATAAACACCACCCATAATATTACAAATGCAAATATATAATTTATTCCCAATTCCATGCCCAAATTCGTGGTCAAAATCAAAAAATATCAATTTCTTGGTTTTTCTTCAAAATCCTAAATTTCTAAAAATTTCCATGTCTTATTCCATGTATAAACCTTGTATTTAACTCACAACTAGAATAAATCACTTACATCTTGATGATGATGGAACCCCCTCTCACAATGCTCTCACAAATCGCCTTAGTCCAAGTGGGAAATGAGGAAAATGAGCTAAGTCTCGGAATAAAAATCCCTTGGCTCGAGTCGCAGATGTCGCATTTGCGACAGGGGATTCGCAAATGTGACTTTCGCAAATGCGAAGAAAGCATCGCAAATGCGACCCCTGACAGAGTTGGCCTTCATCGCAAATGCGATACAGAGTTCGCAAATGCGATACAGAGTTCGGAAATGCGAACTCTTCAGGCTTCGCAAATGCGAACTCTTCAGGCTTCGCAAAAGTGACCATATTATAGCAAATGCGATCCATTCCCTCAGCAGCCTAGGTTTGCAAATGCGAACACTACCTTGCAAATGCGATGGTCACATTTGCGACCAAAACATCGCAATTGCGATCATACCAGAACCAGCAATCCAACTTCTTAACAAAACACTCTGAAGCCACTCTGAAACTCACCCGAGCTCCCGGGGCTCCAAACCAAACACCCACACAAGTCTAAAAATATAACACGAACTAGCTCGAGGCCTCAAATCACATCAAACAACGTCGAATTCATAAATTGCACCCCATTCCAAGCTTAATGAACTTTATAACTTCAAACTTCTACATTAGATGCAGAAACCTATCAAATCACGTCTGATTGACCTAAAATTTTGCACACAAGTCACATTTGACATTATGGACCTATTCTAACTTTCGGAATTGGAATCCGACCCCGATATCAAAAAGTCCACTTCCGGTCAAACTTCTCAAAAACCTTCAAATTTCTATTTTTTGCCAAATGACCCCAAAATGACCTGCGGACCTCTAAATCCACTTCCGTATGCTCTCCCAATACCAGAATTACCATACAGAGCTATTCCCAGTCTCGGAATCCCAACCGGACATTGATAACGTGGAAATGCACTTCAAAATTTATAAAATCCTTCCAAAATACCAACTTCCATAATATGCGTCAAAACGCTTTCGGGTCATCCAAAACCCGATCCGGACATATGCTCAAGTCCAAAATTACCATATGAACCTGTTGGAACCGTCAAATCCCGATTCCAAAGTCATTTTCTAAAAATATTGGCCGAAGTCAAACTTGCCCTTTTTTAATCCAACTAAAGAACCAAGTGCTCTGATTTCAACCTGAACACTTTCAAATCCCGAACCAACGATCCCCGCAAGTCATAAATTAGTAAAAGCACATACAAAGAGTCTTATTTAGGGAAAAAAGATTCTAAAAGTCAAAACGATCGGTTGGGTAGTTACAGGTTTGAACTTTATTCATGAGCATTGGTTCTTTAGTTTCCTTTTGTATGATACTTTTACTATATATTTGAACTTACTTTATTTTTACTTCTACAGAGAAAAACATATTCTGATCTCCAATTTTATACAACTGTTATGTTGGATTTGTGATGAATATTAAAAGTTAATTTACTAAGAAAAATGATGGCACATTAATCTAATTCACGTGATGCTTCTGCTAGGCTAACACACATTCTTTTCTCATGGAAAGTTGTCTTGAATTTTGTACTTTGCTAAAGATTTCAAGAGCAGAGTGCTCATTTTGTGGAAGTCAGTTATGAATCTAAAGCTATGATGGTCAGTACCATATTTTAAGTCACCTTTAATTCTGTTTTTGTTGTACCCATTGCTTATGCTTGGATGTCCGTATGTTTAGGTGTTTCATTTGTCATTTTGGTACATATTTGTTTGGAATGAAATTAGACTGTGGGAAAAGGGAAAAGGCCAAGCCCATTAGTGATTAAACTATTTACATACTTTAAGATTGGGTTCGGTTTATATACATGAAAAGGATAAGTAAAAGGATATGAGCATGAATTAAAATTTTCTTTTATTTAGTTCTATTTTATTTACTTTATTTATTATATTATTCTCTAGGAGCATGCCTAGGCCGACTACACTTGGGTAGGCAAGCCTTAGGAGTTTTGTTTACGTTTTGAGACAAGAGATTGTTCCCAAGGATGGGACGACATCATCATGGAAGCGTAGTATAGTATTTTTTTTAATTATTATTTTTCCTCTTATTTTATTTTCTTTTATTTAGGTGGGGACAACCTCGAGCCTCTTATTTGTTTATTTTCTCTATGTGTTTTTGCCTCAGTTTGAGTATTCTTTAAAGCCGACTAGATCAAGTGTGCAACCGTATTAGTTACGGGACTCGGAGAATGCCTAACACCTTCTCCTCGAGTCAAATGAACCCCCTTACTTAGAATTTTTGGTGCAGTCAGTTTTAGAGTCAAATGTGTTTTGAAGGAATTCTTTTTAAAAAAATGGTGACCTGGCACACCGAAACCAAATGTCAGGTGACGACTCTGAAAAATCCTTTTGAACACAATTATTAGTCACTTTCAGTTTGAAACCCCGTTTAAGATTTTGAATCACTTTTTTATATATATATTAAAGGGGGTTAAAGGTGAAAAAAAGGGTGCGACACCTCTACTAGGTAGAATTGAAGTGACAGATGTTTAAACGTATCATCGTCAAGCCAAACAAGATCGTGTGACTCTCCAATTGGTACATCATAAACCTAGACTTGGCCGGAGTAATACACATCATAAAATTAACCCTTATAGTATTTTGAGACTGGTAACTACACTAGGGATGTTTGCCTCCCTAGCCC
>AWOL01S0044711.1:55919-73477 GCA_000715115.1 Nicotiana otophora | reverse complement strand
GGATTTACGTCGACTAACTTACGGCATGATCTAAGGTACGCGAATTTGGGTTGTAACACAAGGAAACCTTCGATTCCCTTTGTTTGAATAAACGCCGCTTATTTTAGTTTGCATTCAAACCAAAATAAACCAAGCTTGAGCGATCATGACATCTTTTTGATACTGATTGAGGAGTTTGATGGAGTTTAGCTGACTGAATCCATAAACCTAGAAAGTCGCCTTCACTAGTACTTTTTTATTTTAATTTTACTCTATAGGTAGGTATCAGTGGGGCTTGTGTAATGTAGTTTTAGTTAAGGCTGAAGTAGCTCTTTTTATTTAATAAGATCTACTGAAGTACCAAAGGCAGACGGGACTCCCAAGCCAGGACCTCTGAAAGAATGCTTGGCCTCCTGCGCTGGAAGCGAGACCCAAAGGGTGAGCTTATGGTGGTTAGCTTCTAGCACTGAATAATAGGCATTAGGAATTTTGAGCTGAAAGGAAGCAAGCAAATGAAGGGAGGCATTACGCGCCGGCTACAAGAAAAGCAAAGCTTCGTAGACTATTTTCCATTTAATTAATAAGTGAAGGAGAGAGGGAAGCGAGGCTTAGCGATCTTTATAAGGCCAACCACTACATAAGACGATGGCGGAGAAAGCTCGAAGAGATTTCCTTCATTCATTACTAAGCCAAGGTCCCAGGTCTCCGAGTCAGCCCGCGCTTTTTCGAAGAATCCTGCACCCATGGGCATACGACCTGGCAGGCCTTCCCTTTCTGCCAGAGCTTCATGGGCATTGCCCCGTTCCCCAATTAGATGTTTGGATGTGAGTTATACTCTGCGAGGAGCCAAACGAGCGTATGGCCTTGCCATTTGACCTCTTTTCCCGTGTGACTAGGAATGCTCAGTGACAACCTCTCAATTGTCACCGCCTGGCCTCTCTTGCTACCACGGTAGCCCCTAGTGTCGTCAGCACCAATCGTGTTCGGGCAATGAAGCTTACACCCATTACATTAGTTCATCCTTCTATGCCCTGGGCCTTTTTGCTCTTCTAATGTAAAAGGTGGCCGACCATTCGTCAAGGCCCAGAAATCCGCTGGACATCTCAGCGACGTGATTTGATACCCGCATTCGATCAAAGTTGCATTTTAGTGCTCCCCTAACATAAATGGGAGCTTTTCTAAGTGGGTCGCTTCGCGCAAGACAGTGCTTAGGACCAACGGGTCACACGACATCTGCACGATCTACTTTACACATTCCATCCTTCAGCCCTTCGCCTATCGGCTTGGAAGGCAAGCTACCTTGACCCGTCTTCAGCTTCGATTCGTTATGCTTAGAAGGTCCAACAAGCCCTAAAGTCTCTTGCCACCTAAAACTCTGCCAAGAGAGCGCTGCTTTACGTTTGATCCTATGTACCTAAAGAATGCTACGCGTTCTCCACTTTAGGATCTCGCAAAGAGAGACAATGCTTTTTCCTCTGACTTTCTCTCTCATTCGCGGAGCAAAGAAAGCGAGCTTTGCCCCAGCTACCGCTATCCTTGGGAAACCAAAAGATCTACCGAAGGAAAGGGATGCAAATCTCTCCCTTGGCCTTTGGAGAGGAAAGGGCAGAGAAGAAAACATCCTTCGCGCAAGTGTTTTTGCTTCCTGCATCCTTACTAGTAAATAAGGGGCTCTTCGACCAAGAAGGCATTCTGGTAGGAAGGCCGACCACTACATAAGTCGCCATCCATCCAGGAGAGAAGCAAGCTACCTTTATTTGACCCCCCCCCCTTCCTGGGCAGGGAAGAGAACGAAAATGGACCGCAAATGGTAGTCGTGGTTGATTCGAGGATCTTATGCGACAGAGCGAACTCTTCTATCATGTTGCATTTTTTCTGGCGGAATCCCCTCCTCCCCGGTCCATCATACTAGAGCGATTTTAGAAGAACGATTAGGCTCATATTCTATCCTGTGTACAATGCCTATAGACGAAGTGCTTCGTTTCAGATCAATTCTTCGCTGCAATCGCTTCGATCCACCCCCTCGGTGAAAATCCATAATACGCCCTGAGGAATTCCCACCAGCAAACTTACCTATACTCAAAGTGAATTGTCTAAGTGCTCTCCTTTGTCTTATTGTTTATCTCGTAATCATTCGATTCCGACTCTAAAGCTAGCTACTACTCCTTCTCCTTCTCCTTTAGAATAGGATCCTCCTTGGTCTTTTTGACATAACACTCTCGGCTGCCTAAGACGACTGGCTATCTTTCTCTTTATATGCAATATCTTGAAAGGCAAATTAACACATCCACCTTGGCAACGTCATTGACTCATAGTTTATCTTCTGAACTGGTTAAATACATATAACAAAAAAAGGCCAAAGCCCGCTGAAGCACTAGAAAAATGTTGACCACGATTTTTAACGCTTTTTTCAAAAACCATTTGCTTGCAGCGCCTTAAGTGGCCAGATAATTATGGCCACTAGATCCTTCATACTCTTAATAAAGTACACTTAAGACTCAACCAATCTTGAAAGTTCCGGACAACTGGCATACCTTGAATCTAGCCTACAATCCTTTCGCACCTCTCTTATCAAATTTCTAGTTATAGAGAGAGCTAACCGCTGCCAAAATGCAATAGTTTTTCTTATATACGATAGCACCCCCTACCCTCCTTGTTCAAGTAGTTCAAGAGTGAAAGGGCGTAGTGAAAGAAGGGAAATATATCTTTCAAAGATATTATACCCATAAAGGTAGTTCTCTTATATGGCAATACTAGATTGGTGAGACAAGAGAGAAAGCTTAGAAAGTAGTAAGGTATCTATGGGGCTTGCCTTACAGATAGTGACTATACCACTTACATATCGAATAGATCTTACTCTCAATGGAGTCATTTCGATATGGCCTAGGAACTTACAGAATACCGAACTTGGATAATCGGTAGAAGAATGATTGGCTATAGCATTTGCATCACTGCAGAAGAACCCCTTTCTACGCTATGTTCCCAATAAAAAGCCATCATCCTTCTGTCGCCTCTTAGCCACACCAGACCAAGAAAAGGCAAACTAATCAACCGAGACTTAGTCACGACCTTTGTAACCTCACAGCCACTTTCTTTCCTAGAGCTTCCAGCCATTATCTTCGCTTTTCAGATATGGTGACATTACATGTATGGGGAGAAGTGCCAGATCTTTACGGATCATAAAAGCTTGAGGTACTTGATGACACAGAAGGAGTTGAACCTTCGCCAGGATGGCACACTTCTATTTCGGGGACGAGTATGTGTTCCTCAGGATAGTGACTTTGGCATGATATCTTGGAGGAGGCGCATAGCTCACCTTTTTTCTTGAACCCAGGGAGCACGAAGATGAACAGTACGATCCACCCACACTATTAGTGGAAAGGTATGAAGAGGGATATCGCTGAGTATATGGCTAAATGCTTAGTGTGCCAGCTGGGTAAGGCTGAGCACCAGAGACTAGCATGACCCTTATATCCAGTTCAGATACCACAATGGAAGTGGGACGAGATAGCCATGGACTTTGTCTCTAGATTGATGAAGACTGCGAGGCAACACGACACCATTTGGGTGATTATTGATCGGCTGACCAAGTCAGCTTACTTCCTGCCGATCAGTATCACTTACTCTACGGGCAAGCTAGCCCAGATATATATTGATGAGATAGTGCGCCTACACATGATATCATCATCCATAGTATCAGAAAGAGATCCACGGTTCACTTCAGCCTTGTGGTAGAGCCTAGATAAGGCTTTGGGTAGCAGAGTGAGTCTTACCACAGTCTTCTATCCTCAGACCGATGGCCAGTCTAAGAGGACCATCCAGACATTGGAGGTTATGCGGAGGTAATCCCTTGATATTCGAGGTTATTGGGACAAACATCTACCCTTGGTTATGTTCTCCAATAACAAGAGTTCCCAGGGGAGTATAGGCATGCCATCGTTTGAGGCACTCTATGGACACAAGTGCATGACTCCTCTATGCTGGGATGAAGTAGGGGAGAGGAAGATTCTTGGGCCAGAGATTATACTGGATACCTCTTCCTTCGGTCCAATTAGTACATGGTTCTGTCATTTACCTTGTGCCAATCTATTCCTCTAAGCTTATATCTTATACCATTGCAATCAGACTCATTGGATATGTTCCTTTTCTCTTCTACTATCGATAGTCGTATGGGTGAGGAGGTGAGCTCTAAGCGTATACACATAGATAGATCTAGGTAAGCGACTATCAGCACTATGGGTAGCAGCTACTATCTGTATGCCAGTCTAAGATTGTTCGTAGAGGTAGGTCGTAGAGATCTATGACGGGCTATCTTTAGTATAAATAGCATGGTAAATTATAGAATAGCGTGATGTCCGTAAGAAGATCATAAATAAGGTAAATAGTCTGGAGTGGATGTCTAGATCAGGGTGTCAGCATTAGACATATAGCATATGTGCTGTGACNATCCCTTGATTTTCGAGGTTGTTGGGACAGACATCTACCCTTGGTTACGTTCGCCTATAACAAGAGTTCTCAGGCGAGTATAGGCATGCCACCTTTTGAGGCACTCTATGGACGCAAGTGCAGGACTCCCCTATGCTGGGATGAAGTAGGGGAGAGACAGATTCTTGGGCCAGAGATTGTACAGGAGACCTCTTCCTTCGGTCCGGTTAGTACATGGTTCTGTCGTTTACCTTGCGCCTATCTATTCCTTTAAGCTTATATCTTATACCATTGCAATCAGACTCATTGGATATGTTCCTTTTCTCTTCTACTATCGAGAGTCGTACGGGTGAGGAGGTGAGCTCTAAGCGTATACACATAGATAGATCTGGGTAAGCGACCATCAGCGGTATGGGTAGCAGCTACTATCAGTACGCCAGTCTAAGGCTGTTCGTAGAGGTAGGTCGTAGAGATCTATGAAGGGCTATCTTTAGCATAAATAGCATGGTTAATTATAGAATAGCGTGATGGCCGTAAGAAGATCATAAATAAGGTAAATAGTCTGGAGTGGATGTCTAGATCAGGGTGTCGGCATCACACATATAGCATGTGTGCCGTGAGTGAGAGGGTGGTCGTAGATCAGCCCTCAGCTCTTCTTTCGAAATTATCGAACATGATGACTTATCGGCTTGAGGCTTCTTTTCTTTTCAAGCTAAATAGAAATTTCATAAGAGTAGAAAAGATCGCAGAAGGTTCTTCAATAGTATGCCCGACTCACGAGGTTCTACCACTGCAGGGCCCAGTTGCCATTCTCTCATTACTCAAGTCATCCAAGGGATAGGACCCCCGCACTGTAAAAAGTTTTCTATTTATACAACTTATGATATCTTTCTTCTGTGCATATCTCGATTTTAATAACTTCCGAGTTTGTACAAAATCGACCATAGAGAGAGTTCATTAGTATCTTGTAGATATTTACCATAGCTGCATCATCCTTTGTCTTTGCTTCTTGTCTTCTAGAGAAGATGTCTGATACAAAGCCTTCAAAATGACTTTTCTTTTTCTCATACACTTAGGCCCTTAGCGGGAAATTTCTATAACCTATGTTTCGGGCAGAAAACAATTCTTCGCTAAAATAGACGCCTACGAATTTACCTGCGAGGAAGGTTAAAGCATTATTTCTATCCTTATAGGGTAAGAAGGCTTTCTCTATTGTAGCGAGGACACACTATAAAAGCCTCAATAAAGCCAAAGAAGTTATCCAATTTCGTCTTTTCTAAATTACTATGCCAGACGTCCCAGCCTGGGAACCTCGTTCACATGGCATCGAAAAAGTTTTCATTATAAATAGATATAAGGAGTTCACATCATAATAGTCAAAATTTTAACCATAGGGCTTATAGACATCGACATGACCTCCATAATAAACATGCCGAGTGAAGCGCTCTTGGTTTTTAGTTGGTATATGGATGGGTCAACTCGTTGGATCATAATAGTGCATACGAAAGATTGTTAGACCTAGCGATGACAACGTTATTGTATCAACGATGTATATTTTGTACAGATTCCAATACATCTCTTGTGCCTTCAGCAAAACGCCACCTAAGAGACAAATATCTTGTTTAAGATAATCCAACAATTGTTGACCTATCTCCGAAAGATACTCAAATTGTAATTTCTCATAGGGAATGGTGCATTTAGAACCTAATTTCGGACATAAATCCTGGGCCAAGTTCTTTAGCGCAGCGGGAAGGAGAAGGTAGGAATCTCTTATACGGAACAATAATTTCTTTTTTTAATTTCTATGATAGACTTTTAACTCGTACATTTTATGCTTCCCCATCACCGTTTGGATGGAGTACTTGCCGATCTGTGAAGTAAAAGCTCTCGTTACTATAATGCCATTGTATCATAAAAGGTTATTGAAATAGACCGTTCAAATTTCTTTCTCATCTGATGNTTGTAGAGAGGACACACTACAAAAGCCTCAATAAAGCCAAAGAAGTTATCCAATTCCGCCTTTTCTAAATTATTATGCCAGACGTCCCGGCCTGGGAGCCCCGTTCGCCTGGCATCGGAAAAGTTTTCATTATAAATGGATATAAGGAGTTCACATCGTAATAGTCTAAATTTTAACCATAGGGCTTATAGACATCGGCATGTCCTCCATAATAACCACGCCGAATGAAGCGTTCTTGGTTTCGAGTTGGTATATGGATGGGCCAACTCTTTGGGTCGTAATAGTGCATACGAAAGATTGATAGAGCTAGCGATGACAACGTTATTGTATCAACGATGTCTATTTTGTACAGATTCCAATAAATCTCTTGTGCCTTCAGCATAACGCCACCTAAGAGACGAATATCTTGTTTCAGATAAGCCAACAATTGTTGACCTATCTCCGGAAGATACTCAAGTCGTAATTTCTCATAGGGAATGGTGCCTTTAGAACCTAATTTCGGGCATAAATCCTGGGCCAAGTTATTTAGCGCAGCGGGAAGGAGAAGGTAGGAATCCCTTATACGGAACAATAATTTCTTTTTTTCATTTCCACGATAGACTTTTAACTCGTACATTTTATGCTTCCTCATCACCGTTTGGAAGGAGTACTTGCCGATCTGAGAAGTAAAAGCTCTCGTTACTATAATGCCATCGTATCGTGAAAAGTTATGGAAATAGACCGTTCGAATTTCTTTTTCATCTGATACCACAGCCGCTAAACGCTCTATAAAGTCGAGCATCATACGTTCACTTCGTTTTTTGAAATCTGATATTGAGAAATCGTTATCTTCACTGAAATATGTTTCAATCTAATATTCAGACTTGGAAGCAAGATCTTCACCAGGCTTAACCACTAAGAACCTCACTACGCAAGGAACATGAACATCGTCGTGGAGGGCAGCCTCTATATCGGCAACAATGAATGGGCTCCTTTTTATTTTCTTAATTGCTATCAGTGCGGGTATATGATCAGGACAAATACTCTTCTTACCCAGGGCTACCACTTCTACAGGTTCATCACTCATTGTCCCGCTATCCGTTAATTCATCACAAAGTTGCTTAAAACTTTCCTCTAGGCTAAAAGGGTGGACGTCACGGTGTTCAACACTTTCGAAGAGATAGATTCTAATCCCTACTCAGTCTAGTTGCCCCTCTTCATATTTTATTTCTCAGCCCTTTCACGTACTTGTTTCAAAATTTCATTATATACACAATGCGGGGGTACTTCTGCGTTATCGGACTTTACTAAGTATTCTTTTCCCGCTGTAAAGTCGGCTCGTTCGTTATTTGTATGTATCAGACCATAATGGATATTGAAATTAATAGAATGAAATCCGCTATTGTATGCATATTTCATTAACAGTATAATTATCGCTAATGAGAGAGCTTCAATTTCGACACATTTGAGGTAAGGTTGTTTGAAACGAAATTCTGCTATACTTATTGAGTCAAGGGGGCTATGATATATTTCCTCAACGATTAACTTGTAGAGAAATCTAGACTGGAACTATTGATGATTCTACATTAGCTCTAAAGTAAGGATACCACTTAAAAATCCTCATCGGATAAGAAATGATATACCAGATAGAGCGCAACCAAGTCCAATTTTGAATGAGAAGTCTAAATTATCACCATATTGGAGGAAGTAGCCATGGAAGATTGGGTCTGTATGGCTTCCTCGAGTCGAAAGATCTTCCTTCAGCCTTGAAAGTATTCTATTGCTTTAGCGCGAATGAAACCGTTTCTCAAAATAAAAAGGAATCCTCCTCTTGAGGTTGGTAATCTAGCCCAAAACCATGCTCATGGGAAAAAAGTATGGGGAAATTACAATAGACCTTAATGTCTTCGCCCTAAGCGCATGCCAGGAAACTCATTCCTCTCATGATTTCCATGACACGAATCTTACTCTAGGGATCAAAATAAAAGGTAAAATATGCCTTACTCGTAATTAAACCCACTAATCATCATATCGTTTTTACTATGTTTGATTTGCAGAATATGGATATTCGAATCCTGTCCTTCTAACATAACTGTATCCCCATTTATAGTAATAGTCTTTCCAACAAGGAACTTCACTATCGTATAGTTTACTCGACTCGATTGCCCTCTTAGAAATAGAATCTGTAACCGTAGCTATTGAGTCTGCTATGGGAATAAGCGCCGCAGAATAGGTAACTATTGACTCCCTCTTGAAAGCTTGGTTATGTTAGAGCTATTATGTCATTGTCCTTCTCTACTTTCTTTGCCGATACCGAAGAGGGTAACTAGCCTCTTGACTAAGGGCTTGTTTTGTTTACAGAGTGAAAAAGGGAAACTTGTCAACTAGACTTAGTGGAATGTCCAGGGGCAAACCGATCGTTAAGATAGAGTCGGTGTTGGTAGAAGTCCTTGCTCAGCGGGATCAGGTCACCAATCAGTGACATAGTTTAGGAATGAATATCCATAACTCCGATTCCAGTACTTNATAGTTGACTCGACTCGAATGCCCTCTTAGCAATAGCATCCGTAACCGCAGCTATTGAGTCTGCTGTGGGAATAAGCGCCGCAGAATAGGCAGCTATTGACTCCCTCTTGACAGCTTGCTTATGTTAGAGCTATTGTGTCACTGTCCTTCTCTACTTTCTCTGCCGATACCGAAGAGGGTAACTAACCTCTTGACTAAGGGCTTGTTTTGTTTACAGAGTGAAAAAAGGAAACTTGTCAACTAGACTTAGCGGAATGTCCAGGGGCAAACCGGTCGTTAAGATAGAGTCGGTGTCGGTAGCAGTTCTTGCTTAGCGGGATCAGGTCACCAATCGGTGACATAGTTTAGGAATGAATATCCGTAACTCCCATTCCAGTACTTAAACTGACAAAATGGAATAAACAATCAAGACCTGGCTCAAGGCTAACCCCTCCACACTCAGGGTCAGGAACGGGAAAAGGAGAATGAGTAGGACAGGATCGAGGTAAATTCTTTCTTTTAGGAGAGATTCCACCTCCTTCTTTAGTGCTTGTACTTTATATAAGACTTCCTTCTCGTTCTTGGTGAAGGAATCAGAGCAGCTATAGAATCAGCATCTTACTCTTTCATGGCATGCTCAGCAACGAGAAGTTTTCCTCTGCCGGAAAGCAGTCCTTCACAGATATGGGAGCTTATTACGCTATTGCTGGTTTAGTAAGCTAAGCATTTGCATACTTTATGATTATGAAAAAGGAATGGATAGAGAGGAAGGATCCAAGGTTTATTTCTCTTGGTGTCAACATAGCAATGGGAGAAGTTTGAGTGGATGCCTTTTTCCCTTGTTGAATCAGCCAAGTCAGTAGACTTTCTTTTATGCAGGACTGACTATTGATGCAAAGAATAAGGGATGGCTTTATGCCAAGAAGAAGCTAGTAGAGGCATAACGACAGCTAAATCATCTGCTGCACAGTAGTACGTATTTGGCAAATAGGATTTTTATTTCCTAGGTTGAGGAGCATAGTCAGAGGTCTTTGGTGCCTTAATGCTTTACTTAGAGCTTGAACTAGGGACAATCCAACAACCATTTCAATTGGATACCATAAAGAGGGAAAGAGAGGAGGAGCCAATAAATGTTTTCCAGATTTCTTCCCTACTGACGTCTATGCTCTCAAGGACTCAGATTAGTCAACAGGAATGAAATCTAAGAAAGTTTGTAGCTCGAGCGAGGAGCGGAGCCTCGCCCTATAGCTATAGGCTATATAATATTCTATTTCCTCTGCTTTGAATAGTTAGAATCAATCTCATTTCTCATTCATTAAGAGCTCTTGTCTGTAAAGTGGATCTAGATCGAGAGAGAGAATTGGCTTCTCGAGAATCCACTGGAGTCAGATCAGTAGGGGAGTTCACGCTGGGACTTTCTTAATAGAGAAATAACCCATAACCTGATCCGGGGAAAGGCGATAACGACCTAAGAAATGGTGAAGTACGTGAATCGACTCCCTCTTCGAGTCCAGACCTTTTAACATAACTAAAGAACAAGGGACTGACTTCTTTCTTGACAAGGATCCAGAATAAATCGCACATGCTCCAAGGACTTCACGGAATTAGGAGGCACACATGTGGGTATACCAAGAGAAATGTGGGTAAGCGACGAGGGAAATTGCCTCAACAAAAAAAGTTTCTATTTCCAAAAAGATCCCCACGTTGAGGGATGAACCTCACCCAAAGATCTTATGGATCACCCATCCCATATTTTAGGTTCCATTTGGGCAATATGTATCCCTCTGGGTATGGCTCGTAGTACACCTCTGTAGGATAAGAAGGATCATAGGGCAGGTAACCTTTTCACCATTCTAAAAGAATGGTACCTTCCAGTAAGCAGGTCTCTTCAGGCACTCCCAAAAGAAAAGAGAGAATTCAATTCATTTTAGCCTCTGAGCGAGGATACTCCAACAAGAAGAGCCTAACCAGGCCCTTGAAAGAAGAGCCCATACCATAGGGAAGCCCTACAGAGCCAAAAGGAAAGGGCTTCATCATAGGCTAGCATAGCAGACAATAACACGAAATCCAAGAAGGGGAGGGGGGNTTTGGGCAATATGTATCCCGCTGGGTATGGCTCGTAGTAAACCTCTGTAAGATAAGGAGGATCATAGGGTAGGTAACCTTTTCACCATTCTAAAAGAATGGTACCTTCCAGTAAGCAGGTCTCTTCAGGCACTCCCAAAAGAAAAGAGAGAATTCAATTCATTTTAGCCTCTGAGCGAGGATACTCCAACAAGAAGAGCCTAACCAGGCCCTTGAGATAACAGCCCATACCATAGGGTAGCCCTACAGAGCCAAAATGAAAGGCCTTCATCATAGGCTAGCATAGCAGACAATAACGCGAAATCCAGGAAGGGGAGGGGGAATGAATGCCAAATCTGAAGCAAACCGAAAAGCTAGTTCCCGTGGAGTGAGTCTAGTGCTTCCCTTTAACCTAGAAGCACTCAGTGAGCCTTCAACAATGTCCTTCCTGGCATGTTGTTAGACATGACCGAAGGCGGCAGGTGGAGGGAACCAAAGACATTGATGATTGATTCCTTCCAAAGGGAGTTGTTACCGACCCTTACACCATAAAAAGAAGACCAGTTTCTGATCGAACAAGAGAAGCAACTAGAGTTAACTTTTTTGTTAGACCGACACTCAAGACCCAGTTGTGAGCAATAGCATCTTGCACTTTCCCAAAGACCAATACATAAGTTATTCTCCATAGTCTAATTGATTGAGGAGGACGGCCAATGACCGAGCTTGAGGTGGGAATAAAGAGAATCTTCTATAAAGAATCTTCTTTTTATCTCCGCATAAGGCCTGATGTATGCTTATTATCAAGTATAGGTAGATGAGAAGGCCTGCGAGCAATAGCAGCCAGTGACCCGGCTAGCTGCTTTCTGCTCTCCTTATTAGTTTAGTGCCAACTCCACTAGGTATAGGTAGGGAGTCTTCTACAAGTCGCATTACTGGTTGATGACCTGATTTTGGAAGCAGCCGAGATGCCTTAACTGGGGGAACCCTTTCCTTGCATTCTTTTATTGTATTCGCTTCAATCGCCCATGATTTAGACAAAGGTAGATGAGAAGAAATTCTTGTTCTTTCATAGTCTGCTCATTTTCTTGTTCTTGTNGATGGCGGCTAGCTGCTTTCTGCTCTCCTTATTAGTTTAGTGCCAACTCCGCTAGGTATAGGTAGGGAGTCTTCTACAAGTCGCATTACTGGTCGATGACCTGATTTTGGAAGCAGTCGAGATGCCTTTGCTGGGGGAACCCTTCCTTGCATTCTTTTATTGTATTCGCTTCAATCGCCCATGATTGAGACAAAGGTAGATGAGAAGAAATTCTTTTTCTTTCATAGTCTGCTAATTTTCTTCTTCTTGCATCTCGTCGATACGATAGGTTGATTTACCTTACTAGTCATATGCCCTAAAGGTTTACTGTCTGGATGGTACTTTTCAATAGATAAGCAAATCACACTCAAGTGGTGGTTAACGAAATATCTAATCCTCTTTTTTCCTGTATGTTGTGGCCTTAGATTCTGTTGTCCCTTTCCGCTTCACACAATAGCACACTCCGAAGCAAGAAGGCTTCGCCGGTAGTAGCCTCCTGAATTAGTCGACTATCTTCTTTCCAGAAAAGCTTTCCAATCCTACACTCCTTTATTCTATGTCTAGTGGAGCTATTCCTAGACATNTTACTAGTCATATGCCCTAAAGGTTTACTGTCTGGATGGTACTTTTCAACAGATAAGCGAATCGCGCTCAAGTGGTGGTTGACGAAATATCTAATCCTCCTTTTCCCTGTCTGGTGTGGCCTTAGATTCCGCTGTCCCTTTCCGCTTCACGCAATAGCACGCTCCGAAGCAAGCGGGCTTCGCCGGTAGTAGCCTCCTGAATTAGTCGACTAGCTTCTTTCCGGCAAAGCTTACCAATCCTACACTCCTTTCTTCTATGTCTGGTGGAGCTATTCCCAGACAGCCTGAGAGCTGAGTGAGGACCTTATTTGAGATGCTTTTTTCCTTCCAAAGCGAAATAATCACTCCTCTAGCTTATTGCACTCGATCTACATCCTACCTAGCTCGATGTTGTTTTTATTCTTAGATACAGAAGGTTTTATCTCTCATATTGCGGGTTTTGCACTTGGTTCAGTTACATTAGGGCTTTATACAACTCTACCTTGGTGATTAAGTTCCTCTTTAGTTAGTATGAAATGTGCGGATTCTGGGATAGGAGCTCTTGTCGGTATGGAACCTACCCTTACGGAGTGAAGGATGGTCATCCTATAGCCGGGTGTTTTTAATTTGGTTTAGAGTCGAGTGATGAAGCTCATGATTTTGCCCTAAACTAAAGGAGCAGGTCAGGTTCGTTCAGCTTGAGGGATAAATTACGTGGCTGACCTGCCAGTCCATCAAATATTATAGTTTATCCTTAAGAGTACGAGGTTCCTTATGTGAAACTTAGATGTTGAAGCATGAACCCTTTCTATATCTTATGCTATGGGTAAGGGATCAAAGGCAAGGAGCCAACCCCAATTCTTTTTAGGAAGAAACCTCTCCCCTCCCATATGGGTTCACCCATGAGTCTAATGCCTTAACGGCCTTTTAAGCTCCTCTCACAACGGACTCGACACCAATGTGGAGGGACTGGTCATCTTCTAGCTTACTCTGCTAGTACTAATATGACTTCCATGCTACTAAGCTAATAATATCGGGAGAAAAAATTCTTAAAGAATGTTCAATTTATTTGATAAGTAATCATGGACCTATGTATATAGCACTCAGATGAGGCTTAGTGAAAAACTAAAGAGAACAGATTCAAGTTAAGTTATCCCAGGGGTAATCCAACTACAAATTAAAGAGTAAACCGCATTATCTTCATTCCACTTCCAATTAGATGTCTTAGGCACAGTGAGATTTTCCAATCCTCTTAGAAATCAATTGAAAAAGAAAATCAAGAGTGCTTAGTGCCTGGTCCCAGATAGCAGCTCCTGATGAACTGCCCAGCTAGGTACAATCGCAAACAGACACAAATAAGGCGTCATTTGCCTTAGTGAGCTCGAAAAAGAGTAAGGAAGGGGAGGACGCTATTGAACAAGAACAAAGGTTGAGTCATAGGGGATTGCTTGAGGAAGGCCTACATACCATTCTGAGGGCTCCTCTCTCTTCCTCATTCTATTTCTTACTTATGGATTGCCTTAAAAAAAGCATCATTTCCTTCATTTTTCTAGATTCAAAATAATTCTACCGACCAAGCTGGTTCACCTATAGAATTACGTATGTAAATATCTTCGTTACTCCTCCTCTAGAAAATAAAGGGCATCCTCAGACCAATAAAGCCTAGCCAGGGAGAGGACATTCCCCATGCTGCGGTTCGAAAAGGTCTTCCGAAGCAGATCACCGGGAGCTAAGATAGGCCTGTGCTTGTCTAACTCGAGACAGATAGCAGAAATTCTATGAAGACAGATAGATATAGAAAGTGTTCAGCGAGTTCGAGGAATCTTAAGTCTCTGAGTGAAACTCTGAATAGCTATGCGATGGTTGTCGCAATTGTAGTAGCTCTGTTATTATTTGATTTTTGGTTGTCTGATCACACTCGAAATATCATGAATATCCTTCGCCGTCTCTCTTCGATTTTTCAAAGATTTTTCAAGAGTTTGGTAGTACTTTGCATTTCTTACTTTCTTATGAACTTTTTCTTTACTTGGACCATTCCATTTCTCGATTCCCTCGATTGGATGCTTTCTTTAATGGAGGACATTTCTCTTTATGGCAGAGACGCTGGAAGGGGTATTAGCTCTTCGACAGAACCAAGTCTTCCCGCGGCTGAAGAAGATCCAGGGGATCGGTCTGAGATCGAAAGAGCCTTGGATAAACTTGAATTTGCCATGATTAAAGAACAAAAATATCTTTTGGCCGAACAGATTAGCCCTCTGATTGAATCGGAGAAGGCACGGCTAGTTAGAAGATTGTGGCACCACAACTTGGGTGAACTTCCATCACCAAGTGAGATGGTCGAAATTATTATTAACCGCTTCACCAGCAAAACTACCTATAATGCCAACAAACCTAGTGTCCCCAAAGCAAATGTACGGCAGGTGAGGGTTTGGTTGACACGAGCACAACAAACGGCGGAGCAGGATGGGAAGGGAGACATGAGTATAAAAAATCATATGTCTTCAATAATTGAAGGATATTTCAAGTAGAAGAGCTGACATATTGTTTCACATTTGAATTTCTCTTACATTCTACGTTCCCGAAATGGATCCAATCAAATATTTCACATTTGTATGATTATTTCTATTTTAGGTATTCGGGGAATCCTCCTTAATAGACGAAATATTCCTATTATGTCTATGCCAATTGAATCAATGTTATTAACTGTGAATTCGAACTTTTTGGTATTTTCTGTTTCTTCGGATGATATGATGGGTCAATCATTTACTTCATTGGTTGCAACGGTGGCAGCTGCGGAATCTTCTATTGGGTTAGCTATTTTCAATATTACTTTTTGATTCCGAGGGACTATTGCTATAGAATCTATTAATAGCATTCAAGGATAGATATGACTCCTAGAGAGTTACCAAAATACAAAGTTCTCTTCTCCTTTCTTTCTCTTTTGTTTTTGATACTTGGTTGGAAGGGTTAGGGCCTTTCTCGCTGGGCGAGCGCATCCGATTCAAAAGTCCTTTCTTATTCTTAAACCACTCCCCGTTCAGTTGCTGAAAGATAGAGATCAGGCTTTCTAAATGAGATTGAGTTCCACGAATATGCAGGCTAGAAAAATGCTAATTACTGCTATTCTATCTATTTGTGCATCAAGTTCAAAGAAGAACTCAATTTATAATGAATAAATAATAGTAGCGCTATGTTTTATAGGCTTTATCATATTCAGTAGGAAGAGTTTAGGTAATACTTTCAAAGTGACTCTCGGCGGGAGAATCAAGGCTATTCAGGAAGAATCGCAGCGATTCCCTAATCCTAACGAAGTAGTTCCTCCAGAATCCAGTGAACAACAACGGTTACTTAGGATCATCTTGCGAATTTGTGGCACCATAGTAGAATCATTACCAATGGCACGTTGTGCGCCTAAGTGCAAAAAGACAGTACAAGCTTTATTATGCCGAAACCTAAATGTTAAGTCAGCAACACTTCCAAATGCCACTTCTTCCCATCGCATCCATCTTCAGGACGATATAGCCATAAAGATGCACGTCTTAGTGGGGAAACGATTTTGCCCCTGGTGTAGATATTTTCTTAAGAGTAAAGAATTAGAATATAATTTAATTCATGTTCATGTTAACAGAAGAGGAGATCCAATACCAAGATGCTTGAGAGAAAAGGCTAGCCTTGTATATACGCTATTTCTGTTTATGTCAGAAGTGCCCAAAGCTAGAAGCAAGATTTCGAGAAGCGTATTCAAAGCTTTTGAGTAAGCAAGAAGGCTAGATTTGGAAGCAAGTGAAAGAACTAGTTGCATATATATAGATATAGAAAAAATCCTTTCTCTTCGGAGGTTGATGTTAGGGTTTTGAGATCGGTTCTGACGACGAACAGGTGTTCGACCCGAAAAGATCCACAGAGCTATCGTATGCGGCTACTACAAGGCCCGCGACTTTCTTGGTCGACTCATTCTTCAACCATGGATTAAGATGTGGCTAAAGCCTCTCTGATGGTAGCGTATATTACGCTCGAGGTCTCTCGAGCCTCCTCGTGTACCAAACTCTCCGTTTTAGTGTTTAAGGAATAAGGTAATGAAATTTCGGTATGGACTTTTATTGTTGTTACGACAGGCGCATAACAGTGCCCTATTGGTCTAATTATTGCTTCCCCTTGGTATCCATAAAGGGGTTGGTAAGCGCTTCCCGAATAGATTCCTTTCTCTTCCCCGTACACCGAACAAAGGGGACCTTTGCTTCACTTGTCGCAGTAAGACCACCCCTCTATAAGCTTTCCCTATCTCTCTGATGAACCTCTTTCCGCCTGTTCTCTAGGGTTCAAGAACTGATTCTTGCCCATCCCTTATTTGTCCATTAAGTCCATTTTCCGCTAAAGGTAGTATGAAAAGAACCTAAATTGTAATACGTACGAGGAAGGACGACTAAACAACTATGCTACTATTGGCTCCCCAAACTAAAAACTACAACTGGAAATCCAATTTTAGGTGGTCATTATGATCAGAAACTCACTCTCTGGAGAATTTTATTGACCTCGCATATAACATGGGGAAGACTTTACTGGACGGTATTCACGAGCAGATGACAAGCATGAGTGAAGAAGGGTCTTATGTTACCATTTTTGGTGGTAAAGAAGATGTTCTTGTTCTTCCATTCCCCAGACCCACTTCATCTTTCAAGATTGGGTTGGTGTTCCAATGGGCGAGACGTATAAGCACTGCAGGGTGTGAAGCCAGATCATACTAAAGATAATGAAAAAATTTATAAAATGAGAGACTTAAAAAAAGGAAAATCAGAATGAAAGATAGTCCTATATTGACAAGGAGGAGCGTTTTCATGAAGAAAGTTTCGCGCCCAACTGCTTGTATATCGATTGGCAAGAAGCAGCTGCAAATGCTATCAGTGGTTATTCCTTCCTATCCCATCTATCTATAAGAGTTTCTTGATTCTCTCCAATCTTTAATAGGACCGGACTAAGTTCGAGCAGATCTCCGTCCCATTTCACGGAT
>AWOL01S0044711.1:10919-50919 GCA_000715115.1 Nicotiana otophora | reverse complement strand
TCTTCGGGTCCTTAATAGAACTCAAAACTAGGTTTCTTCTTTATATAAACTATATCTTTCTATTCCTCAGAGATTGAATTAAAAGTCGACTGAATGTGATGAAAGGTTATATTCTTGACACATGCAATTCGAATATAGTATGAAGGCTTTCTCTTCTAAAGGAAGGGGTGAGGACTCCATTGCGGCATTAAATAAGGAGTTGGAGGAAATCAAGGCGCATCAACTTCGTCATCTCACTCTCTTTTTGTACAAAGAGGTAGAAATGATTCGGCCCTTCTAGCCTCGAGTAGTGGACAGTGTATCATTGATAGCGGTGCTATTGATCACCACTCTAGTATGAGTACCATTTTCTCTTCACTTAACCCATCAAGCTAAAGCTTGCTGATGGCTCTACTACTCCCATTTTTGGGAGTGGTACTGTGAAATAAAACCATCTCATCCTTACCCTTGAATTCTCTTTTATATGTTTTGTCTTTTAATCTCTTGTTTGTGAGCTCCTTAACAAAAAAAGCCTAAACTCTAGTGTAACTTTCGTCTCTGATCGGTGTCGTTTTCAGTACCCGAGGATGGGGGGATCCTTGGGAGTGGATGTGAGGACAAGGGGCTCTACAAAACATCCTTGAGACTTATGGTCTTATGTCGATTTATGGCATCGTAGATTAGGGCATCTTCATGTGTGAAAGATGCGAGTCTTAGTTCTTAGTTTATTTGAATCAGGTGTGTCTGAGTTGCAGTCTTATGTGTGTAAGAGGTCTAAGCATATTTTAAAGTAATGTTCCTATATTGAGAGCCATTGTAGTGTACTATTTGAGTTAGTTCACTCTGATGTACGGGGGCCTGCCCCTACTATTTCTTTATCGGGTTATAATGATTTTGTGACCTTTGGGATTCTTTCTCTCGTCTTACTATTGTTTATCAACAAATATCTAAGGACGAGGTTAGTTTTATCCTTCCTTTGTATCCAAAGACTCTTAAAACTCCATACAATGCTTCTATAAAAAGACTTAAGTCAGATAATGGTAGAAAGAACATCTCCCATAAACTGCTGCATAGATATTTGAAAAAGCATGGTATTGAGTCTCAAATGACATGCCCATACACCCCACGGGAAAATGGGGTTGCAGAATGGAAAACGTGACATTTATCGGAAGTTATTAGGGCACCTTCCTTTGAGATGAATCTTCAAACGTTTTTATGGTCTGAAGTAGTGTTAACCTAGGTTTGCCTGATTAATAGGGATGCTTTATGTGGTATTGAAAGGGACCTGTACAAGTATTAAATCCTAATGCTAAAACATTATTCTTCTACCTAATTTCTAAATGTATCGAAGTCCTGGGTAGTAAAGAAAAGTGGGATGCTATATTTCCAGAATTGGGATTCGTAAATAGGTTAATAGATTCTTGATCTATATCTTCCTTTTTTGGGTGTGTGTTATGTCTATGTAACCGGGACCTCTCATGAGAAATTGGATCCTAGAGCTGTGATATGTGTCTTCACTGGTTATCCAACATCACAAAATTCTTTGATCCCATTACAAAAAGAAAGTATGTCTCTATGGATGTTACTTGATTTTCAAATCAACCCGATTTTCATGATCCAACCAAGAAAACCTTGAGTCGTCAATAAGAAGAACCTGAGTCAAGTGAGCAGCCGTGTTTTATAATCCCTATGTCATCTACCCATAGAGAAAACAATGCTACTACTCCTCCGGGTGAAGATGCGGTCAAGACCAATTAGTGGAAGACATACTGTCCTGATGAGGTAAGAGAGGACTAGTTGTCCCTTATGTTCCTTTTGTTAACAACAAGGATCTTTCCCTTGAATTGGGAAATATTAATATGCCTCAAGATGAAGAGAGTGAAACTAACCCTGAAACTTCTGATCTTGATCTTAAGATTGCAGTCAGCAAAGGGGAAAATCAGCATGTACCTAACTCCCTTTGAACTACTATATATCCTATCCAAAATTGTCATCCTCCTACAAGGCCTTTATATCCACTTCTAATTCGGTATCCATACCAAAGACTACAAGGGAAGCCTTGGGTGCCCTTCACTGGAAGAGGGCGATGATGGAGGAGATGAGTGCACTTGAGAAGAATGAGACATAGGAGATTGTTGATTTACCTCCTTGAAAGAAGACTGTGGGATATAAATGTAAATGGGTATACATAGTGAAATTCCAGCCAAGTGGGGAGATTGAGAGATATAAAGCAAGGTTAGTGGCAAGAGGATTCACACAAACCAAAGGAATAGACTATGGCGAGACCCTGTCAACAAAGGCAAAGGTCATTTCTATTAGAATCTTACTTTCCTTGGCTACACAGAGATCATGGCTATTGTATCAGTTAGATGTGAAAAATGCCTTCTTGCATGGGGACTCACACGAGGAGGTGTATATAGAGATACCACCCGGATATGGAATGAAAGGGAGTCACATAAAGTATGCAAATTGAAGAAAGCCCTATATAGATTGAAGCAATCCCCAAGGGCATGGTTTGAGAAGTTCAGTAAGGCCATAGTTTAGTTTGGCTACAAAAGGAGTGCTTCTGATCATACACATTTCGAAATAAAGGGTGCGAAAGTGAGCCGGATCATAATATTGTGGTCACTGGTGATGATATTGATGCGATTGCAAGATTGAATGGTTACCTGAGCCGCACCTTCGACAAAAACTTGGCATGCTAAGGTACTTCTTGGACACAAAGGTTTTCGAGATCTATCAGAAGTAGAGCCAACTCTCAAAAGAAGTATGTCCTTGATTTGAAGAAAACAGGGATGTTACGTTTCAAGGTCGCAATTCGCCCAATAGACGAAAATCATAAGCTTGAAGAAAAGAGAAAAGAACCCTTGGATGATGAAAGCATCGGAGGCTTGTGGGAAAACTTAGATATCTTACTATCACTAGACCTGACATTACCTATGCTGTGGGGTTGGTAAGACAGTATATGCATGCTCCTTGTCACGGACACCTACATGTAGTATACATGATCTTGAGGTACCTCAAAGGTTATCTTGGCAAAGGTATGATCTATACTAATCATGGAAATGGGAAAGTTGAAATCTATAGTGATGCTGATTGGGGTGGGTAAGTAGAGGATAGGAGATCAACTTCAGGATGAGAAAAGATCGCAGAGAAAGCATCTTGGCAAAGATAAGAGAGTTTATCACTTGAAAACCCCGAAACAAAGCCCGTATTCTTCCTAAACCCCCTATTCTTTGCATGACGGATATTGAATAAAGGGACAGCTGAGGGGGTACTAATTTAAAGGAAGCATAAAGGAAGACACGGAAAGGTTATGTTAAAAGAGATGTATATGAGACTAGTGCAAACAATATGTTGAAATAGTAGATTTAGTAGTCTGCTCTATTTCTTCGGGTATGAACTCCTCCCTTGAGGAAGGCCCCTGTTGTGGAAATTCAACCCAGAGGGTATAGTTACTATAACTAATAAGAAGCATAGTAAAGTCAGTATAGAATAAAAGAATCTCTTATTAGCATATGAAGGAATGAAGCAAGTATAGCTTTGAAAGCAGCAATGAGGCATAAGGGGAAACCTAGATTCAAGGTCGGAAGAATCAGAAACAAACTCGAAAGAGGAACCATTTCTCTACCGGCCTCTTGGCTTCTTTCTTTACAATCAATCCAGACTAGTAGCTGCTCCTAGCTTTCGGACAGCTAGAGCACCAACATATAGATCGAAGAGTCCATAAGGAGAAGAGCCAAGGCTTGTCATAGATAAGAGTTGTCTATGATAAGTTTGAGTCTTATATCTTATTCGTGAGAATTGCTTCTCTCCGGTCTTGTCTCCTCACTAAGTGGTTGCACACACCTGTCTTGCAGATAGAGTTAAGCACGAGATGGGTATTTACTTGTTTTTTTTAGCATGTGCTAGCTAAAGGGTATCTGCTGTTGAATTCGTTGTTTTGCTGGTTGACTGAGGAAAAGTAAAATGGTATTTGGAGGAATAGACAAGGCATGATTTTTGTCTTGATGAAGTGTAGAACGGGGTTGTCTTTCCATTGAACCGGAGAGATAATCCAAATCGTAGTCAGTGTCCATTATTTGATTGAGCACGACGTGGTCTGCTAGTCGCGTTAAACCATCCAAAGCAGTATCGTCAGCCCCCAAAAGTGCTTTCCTACTCGCGCAAAAGAACAAAGATGTTTAGCTTTTTTATCTGCCTCTTTTACCTATCAAAGATTCTGTTAACATTGCAGATGGAACTCTCTTACCTCTTTCACACTGTGGTTCTATGTCTTCATCCTGTATTCTTCATGATAGATTGCATTTTCCTCCAAACACTAACTGGTTTTCTGTCAGTCACCTTGCAGCTAACCATCTTCGTCTCATCTTTTCTTCTTCTGAGTGTCTTATCCACAATCAGCGCACGGGAAGGATCGTTGGCCGGTTGGGAAATCTTTATTATATGAATATTCTTCTCTACATTCCTTTTTTCAACTGCTTCATTAGAATAAAGAATTGGACCCGCCGTCGCTTGAGACATACACAACACACATTGCAAGACTTCTTCCATTGCCTAGGGTATATTCCTGCATTTTATTCTGATGGGTTGAACAATTCATGCGACTGTTTACAATTGGCAATTGTATGCTCCAGGATTAAAGATAAGAATCCAAAAAAGTGTGCCTTTCTTTGGATTGATTCATTCATTAGTATCCACTTGTGTTTTGACCTACGACTGAGTTAAGGATATATCACAGACAACTAATTGGATTTAATTAAGAGGTCTTACTCGTGTGTAGTAATTCATAGGTGCAAGGTACTTTACTTACTATTATAAGTGGATGACTACAGTATATAGATCTTGCTTTCTTTACTTAGAGAGAAGTCCAAAGCTCTTTCTAAGTTTAATATATAGAAAGTTTGGAAAAAAGGTGAAATCTCCAGATCAAGAGGTTGAGGTCTGAACTCCGGCGGAGAATACGTGTGAAGGGTCTTTGATTTCATGCTCTTGAAGATATGAATCAAACGTGAGATGTCGTGTGTTCATACTCCACTGCAGAATGGGGGGTCCGAAAGAAAATACTGATATATAGTTATAGTTGAAATGGCTTTGACTTTGATGATAAATAGCGTAGTACCAAAGCATCTATGGGTTGAAGCATTCACTACTACAGTGTGTTTAATCAATAGTTTGCCATTTTCTTTTATGAACATGCAATCTCCCTTTTCTACTCCTTATGGTCGTGATACTTTTCAGGGGGAGATCACTACCCTTTCTGAGACATCTGACTGGGTTACTTTACATCAATCTTCAGAGCACACTTCTGATAGTACAGTTCAAGGTGCCAATAATTCATCTTCAAAAATCATTCTATGTCTGTTTGTCGCCTCAAGCGAGCACTTTACAACCTTAAACAAGCACCCAACCTATGCAAAGGGCTATAAATGTCCACTATAGGAGCTTTCTTATAACAATCCCTTATTTGGTATGTCACGAAATCATGAAGTGAACTCGATCTATTCAATATCTATATGGGGGAAAGAAGATCAAAAGCCATTAAGTAGTGAGACTTTCGTTTCCAGAGTAGTCATAGAAAGAGAATCGAGGGGTCTGCAGGCATGAGTGATCAGGTACGCCGTCAGTCTAAATTAATAGTAGTCTTTTTCAGTTGTATTTGTTTTAACGAAAAAAGAATAAAGAAATTCCCGAAGAGCGGAACGGCCGTCCAACTCCCCCAAATAAAAGGGAGCGGGCACTGCTCTCAGCTTGTCGTAACAACGAAAGAAAACTCCACATACCGGAAAAGAAATTGACCTTATTCCTAGAACAAAATATAGACATTAGTACAAGAGGAGGCTCGAGGGACCTCGAGCGTAATATACGCTACCATCAGAGTGACTTTAGCCACATCTTAACCCACGGGTGAAGAATGAGACGATAAAGAAAGTCCTCCCCTGGAAAAAAAAAGCAAAGGCGCTACTTTTAGCCCTTTCAAGAATGAAGGCCCACACGACAGCCAACGTTAACACTCCCAAATCTGGAAATCCTAACCACAGTTTAATGATAATGGGCGGCGAAAGCATACACAGATAGCGAGGCTTCCATCACTTAGATTTAGGGCGATAGGGCGCACCACAGATACGATAAGAAGCACCCCTCAATCGATAGGTCAAAGACAGAAACATAGTACCAGTGACATCTCTAATCTTTGAGAAAATCGGGGTCTTTTCCACATAATAGTGTCAACCAAAGACCAGAGCATCTTAGCAAACACTGGAGAGAAATCCCTAGTAACTTCGTCGCTCAAAATTTATTTGGCAAACTCCAAAACATGACTTATAATAAATAATCATTCGAATTGTAGGCTTTTCTTTGGATATAGTTATAGTACATTGAAACTATATATTATGCTAAGTGGATGTCACCTTCTCATCGGCGATCACCGTCGCCAAGAATGGCATAGTCGCAAATCTTTGTCGTGCCATACGCCCTTTCAGTAGCTATCCACACAAGCATATGGTGTTTATGTGTGAATAGAGGCAAAGAACTAAATAATCCGAGTGGTTGACCCTTCATAAACTTCACAACCGATGACCTATAGCCTTTATTATAATTATAGAAACTATATGGTAATTGAAAGACTACATAACAAAGTATGAAAGTCCAGGAAGTTGCAAATATATTTCCGAACAACCCTACATACAGGACGTCAGGATAACAGATAAGGAATCGGTAGCAGTCTTAAGATAAAAAGAGAAAACAAATTTCTTTCTTCTCAAGTACTGTAACGGTTGGGTCTGATTATTGGTACCATCCATTCTTAACCTTTACAAAACCTTCATCCATTGTGTATAGACCTTACCAAGGCCTGAAATAAGGGTAAGACATTAGCGAATAACCTTTTCTTCCCTACCTCCTCGACCTTCATTCCCATCCTGCAGCCAAAGTGATAGCGGCTGTAGCATCCACCGGTAATGTATGGAAGATGGTAAGATTTCTATGTGGATATGACGTATCAACACCTTTTGCATCTTTTCATTTTAAAGGAAATATAGTTGAATAACATAGTGTTGGGTCTTGAGGACTAGGATGGCCGAAGATCAAAACCTAAATGTGCCAGGGGTTGATCATCGAAGCCTGGGAAATAACGATTAAGGAATCTGAGCGTTGATGTAGCTAAGAGCCACCTTCATAGTCAATTCATTAGGGTTGTCACCTTCTACCCGAAAAGGTATATATATATATATAGATAGATAGATATTTCAAGAGATTAGTCTTTTTAATAATAAAGGGGATTAGATTTGGTGTGTTCTTTGCTTAATTAAAGGGCATCCCCCTTCTACTGTCTCTCCTACCTACCACGAGAAAAAGAGGTTGAAGCAACGAATTCTTTCTTTTTATTTTAACCACCAGGTGGGACAAGAAAATTCCCTTCCTTTCTGATCAAAATCCGATCAATCAATGAAATTTGTTACCACGCAGTGCAATAGGCAAGATCGAAGAATTTTATGCCGCTCGTACCCTCTCTTTCAATTCAGCTGATCACCTCCATTCACTAGTTAGAGTTGTGCTCTTTCTCAGCAGCTTGCGTCTGCTGTTGGTAGAGCTACTTCTTCTTACTGGATGCCTAGTGCCCACTAAAGCACAGATTCTACTCACCCACTACTTAACTAGTCTACGGGCTGGTGAGACTATTACACGGAAGATTGATGGAGTTACTAATTTGCTGACTGATTCAAGGAGTTAAGATTGGCGGTTCAGTGATCGAGCTAAGGCTTGATTCCTTCCTCGCTGTATCGAGGGAAGCCTTTCCTACTTCATCTCTTATATATATATATATATATATATATATATATATAATGTAGATGATGATTGATTGAAGATTTCCTTTCTACAATAAGCTTACAAGATGAATTGGATCTCAGCCTGAAGAGCACTTCCCTGGCGGAGAGATTGAAAGAACGGAACTCCGACGCACTGATTGAGCTAGCTAGAAGTAGGAACTCCTATATTTTTTTAATGCCAGCTGTAAACAAAGTAAACAAGAGAGTCGTGGTTGTACCGATACCAGTTGACATCAATTGGCCAGTTCCTACAGTTGACCGATTGATCCATAAGAGTTGTTAGAGGATGATATTTACAAGGACGGGAAGCGGTATCGAACAAGAAGAGCTGGAAGTGAAGAACCATTTGAAAAGCTTCTATCTAACAGGAGGAAGTACTCAACTATTGAATGAAAGGAAAGATGACGTCCAGGCAAAGTCAACTTATTCAAGGGGCCTCTTTAATTCAAGTAACTAATTAAACGCATCTATCTACCAGCAAAGACAGGTTAAAATGGCAATCTATGCTAGGAGTGCCCCTTACCTTAAACCTTAAGTAGCTCACTGAAGGAAGTGTTAAAGTAAGCAAGCTAAGTCTCAACCAGAAATAAATAGCCTGTAAGAAATATAAAGGAAAAAGCCCATCTCTTTCCACTAGTATGTAGCTTTACTTCCTTGAACTTCTATGGAGGGATTAGTTTGTGCAGTTGAGTGGCGCTTGTTGAATACCTCTCATAGGCATGATCTCAACAACTACATATATAAATAGAAGGAAATTTCTTTTAATACGCATGACTAGAAGAAAATGATCTTTCTATTGATAGGAACAGAACTTCTTAGAAAAGCTGCAAAGACGGGACTAGTTTCAAGCAGAATCTGAATAAAGAAAAAGGCAGGGTCGGAGAAGACGCCGGTAAGTGAAAGAAAAAGGAAGCTTTTACAGCTATATTAAATGAAAAGTAATCACCTAACAGAATATTAAATAATATTGTAGAATAAGAGGGAAAGTACAAGTAGAAACAAAGATTTTTTCTCTTTTAGTGAGGAAGAGAAAGAAGAAGCAGATGCTAACTCAATCGAATAAGGAGAGGTTTTAGACGGAAGAAAACAGCTCGTCTAACAAGGGTTGCAGTTGAACTATATACAAACAGCTCTAGCTAGAAAGGGGGTTAAGCTCAACAAAGACTTCGAAGGAAAAGAGGTAACCAACTACTACACCGAAAGGAAGGGGTTTTACCAACTGATCAATAAGTAGTTGAGGGGAGAACTGGTCCTACTACTGAGCCTTGATCAAACTCTTCTTTTCCGGTAACATTGGCCTGGCCTTTGGACAAGCAGATGAACTAAGGCACCACTCTTCTTTCCGACCCAGATTGGAAGGGTTTTCCACATACTAAGGTTTTGGGTCTTCATGAGTAGTACTTGTCGACGATCCCTTGAAAAAAGTCCTTTGTTGAGCCGTCTTTCGTCCCTAACAAAAGACTTTCCTTGGGTTGGGACTCGTAAGAAGCTAGTTGTCAGGAAAGCAGCGAGGAGGAAGCGAAGCTGTCTACGAAGCTTTTCTTCTTCCCCTGTAGTCGTAATACTCTACTCGTCGCTACTTTGATTCAAAAGGTAACCGACGGTTCCTGAATTTCTCCGCTTTCCTCAACCATAACCACTTGTTATTCAGATTACTTCATCCATAAACCTTTGTTTTTTACTTCAAAATAGCGATACGCTCTAAAAAGTAAAGGAGAAGCTTCCATTCTATAAGCTACCGCTTCCTGCCTCCCTCGGGGTGAGAAGTTCCCTTCCGTTTTCTAAAATGCTTGTGTGGTCTGTTCAACAAACGTACAAAGTGGACCGTAGTTTGGCTGACCCTCTTCTTCCCATTCGGGTTGGGTTGACCCAGAAGTACAGTAAGAAGGAATGAAACCACTGGAGAGTCATCTGCAGTTCACACTTGGACAAAGACGACTAACTTTGAAAGCAAAACACGAACGTATTTCTGCTATTCCGGGATATTATTGATCGTAGCAAAATCAAGGTTGATGATAAAGTCAGTGAAGTTTCCATGGTGCTTTACCTTTGCATAGTCTCGGTCCACAGTGAAAGGCTCTGCACCTAAGCCTCGTTAGACTCAACTGAAGTGTATGGTTTAAGTGAAGAAAATAGAAGAGATGAAGTCTGTCCCTTAGCCTAGTCTATATTCACAGCTGACGCAACACTGTACCGATGCCTTACTACTACTTTCATTTTCTTTTATTTTAAAATTAATTAACAGCTAAGCGATTTCATAACCGGAGCTTTCCTTAACCAGTTGACCTTACTTCGTAACCTTAGCCTCCCTTTCTTTATAGTTATCTAGTTTGACTAAGTGACTTCGTAACCTCAACGTACTTATTTTCTTACTGTAGCATTGGACTTCGCCACTTCAAACGGGCACTTCCCCTCTCTCTTTTTGAATTAGAAAGAGCGGGGTCTTACGTATTCAGGGGGGATGAAAGACAAATAAAAGGATCAGGGTGCATTATGATCGGAGAAAGAGAAGGGGCATGGTTGGTGTATCACTTGGTTGGTGGGGGAACCCGTAGGAAGGGGGGACGACCCACTGAATGCACATTAGAAATCGTCAACATGAAGACAAACGAAATCTTGAATTGTGTATTGAAACAAAATGAACCACTTCTATTCTCAGAGTTGAAGTATATGAAGAATGGATTTTTGGTCACTTTTGTCCAGTGGTTAGGACATCATGTTGAAGACACGAGTTCAATTCCCGTAAGTGATAGGTACTCATTCCCTGCCACTTTTAGTTAGTGTTCATTGCTGAGCGGCCGCTCGCTATCTGGCTGGAAAAGATGGTCCGGAAGCTTCCTCTATCCCAGAAAGCAAGACGGGGTCACCACTTCTCTTAGTAATGGACTTCCTTTACTTCGTAACCTTAGCCTTAGATGTCCTTTCATAGATTCTCGAGGAGACGAAGCAGAATAATCTAACTGGATGAGTGAAAGTCAGGATGGCTTGGTAAGCAAGCAATCCGTTATGTGGACTCCAACTCTAAGTCCCCTCTCTTCTTTCTTTTTTTTGTCACGATCAAAATGAAAGGTTTTTCTCTGGGCCTGTCGTTTGCTCCCAGAGACGCTGATTCGAGTCCAGCTCGTCAAAGAGTTTGTGAGTATACCTCGGGATGACTTTTTATCCACTACTCATCCTCGAAATCTAGTCTAGTTCACCCATATAGGACTTGATACTTATCTTTGACAAACCTCAAGCGGGACGAGTCAGTAGCAGATGTAGATTTTATTTAATAGGTGTGCTTACGCCTTCAACCCCGAAAAGGTCGGATTCGTACAAAAATGTAACATCCGAGATTTGTGAACAGACCGCCTTAGGACAGAGAAATCTGGATGATTAGCACAAGGGGAGGGGGGCATAGGGTTGTGTGAACGCGACTTTCACTAAGAGAAAGATGTGCCTACAATGAACCTTTTAGACCTGTTGATGCACATGAATTATCTTTCCAGCCGGTGAAGCTATGAAGAGAAGCCCTTAAAAAGCCGAGCTAGACCCTCACAAATGCTTAATCGAAAGCTCTATCCTCCTTCCCCTCCTACCAGATCGAAAATAAGAAGCTTGCTCTTCCGACCCAAAAGGCTTTTGCCGTGATACTACTTCCCCCTATTCGGAGATTCACTCTTTCTGGACTTGCTTGACTCGTCCGAAAAAAGAGGGAAAGTGCTAACACCGCTAATGCATCTAGGGGATTTTAAGGACTCCTTTCCAAGGCTAGAAGCCTAGACTATACTACAAAGGAGATTGCTTTGGTCTTCAGTCAGCTCTACTAGATGCAGTTGCCTAGGAATCCAATGCACTAACTCCTGGAAGCTCCATTCATGACCACCTACCGACCAAGAAAGATGCTACCGATCCCTAAATCTAGGGACTACGTGCTCTCAATCCCTTACAGCTGCTTTCCAAGACCTTCCACTGCCCGAACTATGCATCGCCCCACTATCTGCTAGTCTGGTTCGACTCGAATTTTTTTCATGTCAAGCTTCCTGACCTGCTTTGTACCAGCTAGTATTTTGTGTACTTCAGGGCGCTGAGTAGCCCTACTCAATGCCCTACACCCTTCTCTTGAGTGCTTCATTGAGCATTTCTCTTTCCTATCCCGTCCTTACGCTATTCTATCCGTAAGGTTGTCCATGCAAAGATTCCATTCCTTTCCTTTCCTAGCCTATTTAATGTGGTCATGTATGTAATAGAATTCAATGGGAAGACCTCCAAGTTGGACCCAGTATGCGATGGTAGTGAATGTGGCCTCCACTCCCACAAATGTAAGCTCCCAAATCCTTGGACTGAGATAGTACCACAAAGTAGGGGTTAACATAAATGACTTTATGGAAGTCCTCTTCCACTTGAAAGCTAAATAAGGAGATGAAGTGCTCCAAATCAATGCATTCCATTTGTATTAGAGATTCCTTCCATATAATCCCCAAAGTACTTCGCTCACCTTCGAAGAGTGAATTGATCATTCAAAGCAGACTAAAGGCACATGGCAAATGAGCTTAGAAGGGTGACAAAGGGAAGTAGTAAGGTATGAAATCGCTTAGATAGAAGCATGTTGGATGACGAAACGATGACTTCATTCTTAAATTCTAAATATGAGATTTCTGACCTTGAGAAATGACGTAAATGATAGATAGAATCGTTCAGTAGGCTAGTTTCCATTTTCGATTGAGAAAGCGGTGGTCCCAGTGAGCTCTCCGATAGTGCACCGAAATGAGGCTGGAGAGACGGTAAACCTTAGATCTGCTGAGATCGAATTATATTGTCTTTGATTGAACGAATCCTGTCCGATTTGGATTTCCGTCCTCGCGAGAGACATCGTAAATAGTTAAATATTTGATTCCCCTATTGAATTAGGAATCGATTGAATGGGACTTGCCTATCCCTTATTCATATTCGATTTTTCTCTCTTTCCTTTTGATACTTGGTTGGCAGGGTCAGGGCTTTTCTCACTGGCAAGCTAATCCGTTTTATTCTTTGTCAATGTAACCTTAACAACCTTTATTTTAAGCAATTATTCTCTCCAAGACACACGACAATACCTTCGATCTCTCTCTCTATATAATTAGATGGAAGTTGGATAAAATCAACCACTCAAAGCTGACCTCAAAATGTTCCAAACACGCATAAGTGTGAAGATTGAAGACCTTCTTTTCTATATTTCATATAGTTGATTAGTACAAAAGAAAAGGGCATTGTTTCACGCATTACAGGTAGATTCCTCATACATAAGAAATGGAAGGGGGCACTTCACCGAATGATAGGTAAAGTATGGGACGTTTAGTAAACCATTTCTTAGCTCAAGTCCTCGGAGATACCCAAGGCAGCTCCCCGTGTCCTTTATACCCAACAGAACAAGAGTATACAGGTCCGCCAGGGGCAAATAAGAGCTCGTCAGACAGTCACTGTTTATTTCCGGGGTCAATCAATTGGTAGCCCTCCAATTTATTCTCGAAAGCATGTTTATAAGAAATAGCTTATGCCACTCGTATTGCCCCGGATTGACAAAAGGGACTTGTATTAGAGATTCTTGTGTAAACATGTCACGACCCAAACCGATGGGCCGCGACAGGCACCCGATACCTTACTCAACCGAGTACCAACGTAACGTATCTTTCTTATTACATCATCATATACACATGACATACGAGCCTAATAGGCCAATATCATCATTTATAAACTGAAAACATAGGCCGACAAGGCCGTACAATCTTTCACGTACACGACATATGTCTACAAGCCTCTAAGAGTACATAATTATGATAAAGGTCGGGAAAGAGCCCTGCCATACCAAACCATACACATCTAAATCATACTGACCAAACAAGCAACTCCGGAGCAAATGGAGTGCACCAATATCTTATGCAGAGCTGATCGCCTAATTGGAGGAGTCTCGACCTGTCTATCGAGACCTGCGGGCATGAAATGCAGCATCCCCAGGCAAAAGGGACGTCATTACAAATAATGTACCGAGTATGTACGGAATGAAAATCAGTAAATAATAGACATGAGAGAAACATGGAGTAAAAGACTTGACATGTACGTATGCATAGCTCTATGAGTCATTTCATTTTTATAATGTCATGCATATGCGTATAAATATCATACCATGCATAAGTATATGCGTTCATAGCATCATCAAGCCTCTGAGGGCATCCCATCATATCATTTCAGCCACTGTGGGCAAATCATCAACGTATACCAGCTGATCAGGTGGTGGTGCATATATAATGCCATAACCTTTTCCTATATTCCATATACATATAATATACATATATACGCGTATATAACGCCATCTGGTCATGGGTCAATGTATATGTATAAATGCATAAAATGCATAAGAAATACGTTACTAATATTTTCTCGGAATGTCATAAGAATATGCCTTAAGAAATACGTTAATAAGATTTTCTCGGAATATCATAAACATAATATGCCTGTCGGATAAATTTTATCAAATACGTATTTTTCCGAGAACCATGAACAGAAGATATAATAATTATTTACATGGGGAATCAAGAATATAGACACCCCTAATATTTCTATGAATAAAGTCATTTATGAAAACTGTGCATTTGCTCATTTCGTTCATGTCATATAGATCATGCCGAAAGGAAAGAAGGAATAGCCTTATCATACCTGGAGTAGGAAAAAATTAGTATGATGCTCTTGGAAAAGGTTGCACCGTAATACTTTAGAACAACAAAATTTTAAGTTGCTAATAATTCTCGTTGGATTTCTTTTGATTGCAAGAATTCACGTTTTTTGTGTGAATTTGCAGAAAATAGGTAAGAAGTCACGTTGCTAATGTGCTAACTCTCACATCTGGTTGGAGTGATATTAACTTTCGTTCTGATAAATGTTTGAGTTTATGAAGAAAGCTATAAGCTTACCTTGATTATTTTAAGGCTAATGAAGCCCAAGATGCCAAACGTTTAATATACCCACGTAAGGTTCATGTATGTGACATTTGAGATAGCCACCATCCATTTTAAGTTGTGAGTCACTTGGTTTGCATGGGGGCCTGTAACCTCATGCTCTTTAATATTTATCCAATATATCCCCAATTAATTCGGTAATATTCCATTACTCAATAATTAACCAATTACCCATATAATTAAGAATTATCTCAATTTACTTCAAATACTACTCACATGACACACTTTATGTATCCTACTATCATGGTCATGTGGCACCTTGTATGGCACTTATCTAAAAATACCGGGTATTGTTGCTCGGACCGTATTTTATCCCTAATCGGCAACCTTCGACGAAATTCATTTTCTTTGATTTGCTTACCCTCTCACCTTCACGAATTTACTTATCCCTTGTTTGAAATAGCACAATTCTTATAACTTCAAAATAATCTCATTCCCGAGCATACGTTGATTAACTTATGACGAAACTTCAACGTACAAAAATACGGGACGTAACATCTCATTTCCGATCTTATATCAATTTACTTATGACGTACTTCCATGTACGAAAATATGGGGTGTAAGATCATTCCCCCCTTTGGAACATTAGTCATCTAATGTTGACTGATGCACTTATCATTCTTATAACCCATAGCTCTTCTAAATACTTTAATACTCTTCTTGCCATTTAGGCAACTGTTCTTTGAATAAATTCAAAGGCCAGGGCATTCCCCCCTTTAGGCCTCTTTCTCATACCACGACTTGTAGTGGGAATCCTTCTAATCTTGTAACTATCGCTACCCTCTATCATGCAGCCTTTACGACTCTAACTTTGTTTGTGCGCCTATGCGACGCTTCTTTCCCCTTTCCTCCAACTCTTAGCCAATTTCTAGGCCTCACTTAGTGAAAATATACAAAATTATGTCAAGCTATCTCTGTGCGTCATTAGCTTTACTACATCTAAGCTGGCCACACTATACCATAATTCTTACTTCGCTTTATAGTTACTGAGGTTTGCTACAGAACTCTAGGCTACTTCCGTTACTTATCCCATTTGCATAAAGCCAAGTCTTTTAATGCTTCTTCATTACTGTTCGTCTTAAGAATGATGGTCTAATCTCATCTCGTAATTTGTATCTTTTATCCATCCATTGTCGATTCACCTCAATGTGGATCTACAATCTTCTATTGATAACTTGACACTTCTTACATAATACATTGCCATTAGGGCATATGCTGTATCGAGGAATATTTGAAGTGATTTTCCTGATCCACTTAGGGGAGATACTGTACTTCAATAATCATATTTTAAATAATCCCAATGTGATTCACCTTAAATTTTTAATTCCGTACAATTCATGAAATCCTCTTCAAATCATTACTCAGTCGAAGGCCCAAATGTCATCCTTTATCTATCACAATCACATCTTTATTCCACTACCAGGGCAGCATCCCATTTGTTTTCTAGATATTATTAGTCTTATACTCATTTGAGTTCATTCAGGCTATATTGAACTTTCTATAACTTAGAGAAACCATTAGCTTTCTTGTTTTCATGGGCTTAATCTTGAGAACTTATCCATTCTCGTCACCTTCTCACTCGCCCTTTCTTATTCTTACTCTTGTCATAAAACAATGTCACTTTAATGTACTTTAGCTTGGGACCTATACACTATTCGCGGCCTTCCTTCAACTTGCTTTCACCATAGATTTTGTTATGTTATTCTGGAACAACAAGCGAGACATCACATTGTCTGTAACGCTTCTTTACTCTCTTAACTAGATCTCTTGTTACTTAGAAACCATAGGCTGGAAGGTACGTCACTGACGACACTGCTATCATTCCTGGATATTGAATCCTAGTGCTTCTAGACTTCTATCCAAAGCATGGCCTATTCATAATCTTCTGCCTTTGAGTATATTGTACGTTGTTCACTTTTACCTTACTTACCTTAAAATCTCGCATTGTATCTTCTATCTCTTTCATGACCTCCCTTTCATCTAGGTGTAATTCACGTTCATAACTTGAAGCTCTATTATAATACTTGCACCTCTAGTGCATACACAATCCGGTGGGAGCTTCGTACTGACTTCTTATGAGGTTGGTACTTTTCTAACTGGCTTTATCGTAGGGCCGTTATAGATTATGGTTGTTGTACTATCCCTCTTGTACCTCTGACATTAAGAGTGACCCTGTAATGTGCTCAATCACGATTTCTATAATTTTACGAGTCCAATAATCAGATTCCTGATTTACTTCGTTGATGTAACTCTTTCGTTTCCTCCTTCTTATGATCACCCTTTATGCAGGCTTAAGCTATCTCCTAATCTGCGGTTCATGATATTAGTTATTATGTTTAGCCTTTAATGGGCGCTGTGGAATATCCATGATATAATCATTTAATAATTCGATTTATGACATGGGCTCAATTCTTTCTTTTAACTTATACCTGCATCTTCCACGGTTGTATATGCTGCATGTATAATACTCCGACTCTTTAGTGTGTCCATAACATAACTAACTTCGGATTATTGATCGAATAATTCCTTTTGTTCCTTCTCAGCTTTCTTTAAATGTAGGCTTTTACTTTTCCTGGTCATTCTTCCCTCTTTCGTGTGCATACTTAGCTTATCTCAGTGCCCACACATATTGAAATTCCATACAACTCATATGATTTTGGATATCACTTCTGATTTTACTTCTCGTTCATTAGCCATGGTAGGTGCCATTTTCTTATGGAGTGCGTACAATGTTGTTGTGAGACTGTTGTTATAAGACCATTCCCTTCTTAGGTCACTGAGCTTAGATTGAATCCTTCTTCCTTACTTTCTCAACTAGTCTTTCATTGTAGTATTTAGGGAGGACCCTCTGACTCTTGTAAAGCTGCAAGCTTATTACATCGTATACCTGATAGAATATTTGATGTTCGTACTCACATATAATTATCCTTAGTTACTTTCCTCCATGCTCATGTGCTCATACGATATCTTTTGAACTGAAGTTTTGATTGTTTTCCTAGTGGGACTCTCTTTTATTTTCATAACACTCACATGGTATCTTTAAATACCCCAACTCTTATCTGAATATTTCTCAAGGTCATGATGTCATATCTGCGAGACTGAATTCCCCATGTTGGGGTTCACTCTATTTATCTTGCACGATCTATTAATTTGTTTGTATCCTCTTGTCTAGCCATAACTAGACTCTTCCTGAATCAACTACTAACTAATCATTGGCCCACTCTCATATCAGTATTCCGCGTAATCTTTCTTGGGTTATTTCCTTTGTCTTAACTTACGTCTCGTATTGGCTCCTTACTTATTAATAACATCTTGAGCAGGAACCATCACTTCCTCTCCTTGATGTCGTGTTTGCATAATGTTCTGGAATCGTAGCCTATCTATAGGCTTTGAATAAGTGCAATCTCATCCTTTCTTCATTTTTGTCGCGTTCTTCCTTTGCCATACCATAATTACTAGAATCACTTAATTCTGACTTAATGCCACATCACTCTATATTCCCCCCTTCAGAGAAGTATTAAGAGTTGGAGTTATGATGATCTACCTATAGATGTTTTACCTTTTCATCTTTGGTGTCCTTTCATATCATCGATGACCCTTACTCGCCTTGTGGTAATCCTTTTGTACCAAGGATAAAACAATTTCTTACTCACGAGGAAGGCACCTATTATAACTGGCACATACAGTCCCTTAAGCTTAACTTTGCTCACATTGCTTGCTTTAGGGAAGCGTCTTCCTGAACGACCATTCTCTGCATTTCTCATGAATCTTCTTCTGTGGTCCATTCTATTATCGCCAGAATGAAATCGGAAACCCTCATGATGCCGACAATTATCCAATCACTTATTCCCTAATTCATGTTTAGTTTATCTTGTTTATTAGCCCATACTGATTCCTATTATTTTGGGGTCTAACTTCTCCTTCTGGTAGTTGCATTGGAGTCATGAACTTATATCTCGAAGTGAGGATATGACTTTATGGCCTATACTCTTTTGTTGTCTTAAGGCCTGTCATCTCTCATCTCTTCCTTCACTTGACTATAGATTGTGTAATACTGTCATCTTTTGATCTACCGTTGTCATCAACTTATCATATCTTACTCTTAATGCTTCACAAGGTCTCTTCTTATTTCGTGCTAACATTTCTGTCTATCACTTTATTCTGAAAACTTCAACAAGATATTCTTTTGCTTTTAGCTCCCCTTTGCTCCATCCACTGGCTCTTCGGGTTACCTAGCATTATCTCTCTACTAGGGACGGGAGCCATACTAAGATAATATTTAGCACATTTGCAATATCCTTCGGAAATGTCAACTAACGCAAATAAGCAATTCACCATTTTGGGTTACTCTAACCCTAGACGGATTCTGATATCCCGTCCTTTTCTTAATATATGCATGTTAGCCCCCAATAAGGTATAACTGAGATGGGTATGGACAATTATACATACCTCTGTTCCTGTTGAGGGTAACTTACAATGCTTATATTTTTCTGCCGGAACTGTAATGCTGATAATATTCATTAACTGGGTGCCCCTACCATTCTTCACCTTGCTTCTTTTACTTGCTGAAACTTGTGTCTCCCTCCTTATTACTTTTTACCATAAGAGTGGATTGGCATTCTAGCCTTAGGGATCCTTATCAAGAAGCTTACACATCTTAGTATACACATGATTTACTGAATATCTCATATTTATCCATCATAAGCATAATGCAAAAATCGAGTTCCTCTGACTGAACTCTTCCACAGCTATATCTCTTACCAACCGTCTTTCTGGATGTAGGCATCATAGTATTATGAATAAGATAGAGTTAGGAAATTGAGTTCTTACAATTGAGCTCTATGACACAATCTAGAGTAAGAAGAAAGAGTGACAGTCCTAAATGCCCTGTATTCTCCTGCTTATAAGTGTGGTGCACGACACACCCATAAACAAGATCTACTAGACATGGCTTATAGACTCCCTAGGAAAGAACTGCTCTGATACAACTTTTGTCATGACCCAAACTGATGGGCGGCGATGGGCACCTGGTACCTTACCCAACCGAGTACCAACGTAACATATCTTTCTTATTACATCATCATATACACGTGGCATACAGGCCTAATAGGCCAACATCATCATTTATAAACTCAAAACATAGGCCGACAAGGCCGTACAATCTTTCACGAACACGACATATGTCTATAATCCTCAACGATTACATAATTGTCATAAATGTCGGGACAGAGCCCTGCCATACCTAACCATATACATCTAAATCATAATGACCAAACAAGCAACTCCGGAGCAAATAGAGTGCACCAATATCTTCTGCTGAGCTGATCGCCTACTTGGAGGACTCTCGACCTGTCTATCAAGACCTTCGGGCATGAAACGCAGCATCCCCAGGCATAAGGGACGTCAGTACAAATAATGTACCGAGTATGTAAGGAATGAAAATCAGTAAATAATAGACATGAGAGAAACATGGAATAAAAGACTCGACATGTACATGTGCATAGCTTTGTGAGTCATTTCATTTATATAATTTCATGCATATGCGTATAAATATCATACCATGCATAGATATATGCGTTCATAGCATTATCAAGCCTCTGAGGGCATCCCATCATATCATTTCAGCCACTGTGGGCAAATTATCAACGTATACCAGTTGATCAGGTGGTGGTGCATATATAACGCCATAACCGTTTCCCATATTGCATATACATATAATATACATATATTCGCGTATATAACGCCATCTGGTCATGGGTCAATGTATATGTATAAATGCATGAAATGCATAAGACATATGTTACTAATATTTTCTCGGAATGTCATAAGAATATGCCTTAAGAAATACGTTAATAAGATTTTCTCGGAATGTCATAAACATAATATGCCTGTCGGATAAATTTTATCAAATACGTATTTTTCTGAGAACCATGAACAAAAGATATAATAATAATTCACATGGGGAATCAAGAATATAGACACCCCTAATATTTATACGAATAAAGTCATTTATGGAAATTGTGCATTTGCTCATTTCGTTCGTGTCATATAGATCATGCCAAAAGGAAAGAACGGATAGCCTTAACATAACTGTAGTAGGAAAAAATCAGTATGATATGCTTGGAAAAGGTTACACCGTACTCCTTTAGAACTGCAAAATTTTATGTTGCTAATAATTCTCGTTGGATTCCTTTTGATTGCATGAATTCACGTGTTTTTGTGTGAATTTGCAGAAAATAGGTAAGAAGTCATGTTGCTAATGTGCTAACTCTCACATCTGGTTGGAGTGAGATTAACTTTCGTTCATGCAAATGTTTGAGTTTATGAAGAAAGCTATAAGCTTACTTTGATTATTTTAAGGCTAATGAAGCCCAAGATGCCAAACTTTTAATATACCCGTGTAAGTGTCATGTATATGACATTTAAGATAGCCACCTTCCATTTTAAGTGGTGAGTCACTTGGTTTGCATGGGGGGCTTCCACCTCATGCTCTTTAATACTTATCCAATATATCCCCAATTAATTTGGTAATATCCCATTACTCAATAATTAACCAATTACCCATATAATTAAGAATTATCTCAATTTACTTCAAATACTACTCACTTGACGCACTTTATGTATTCTACTATCATGGTCATGTGGTACCTTGTATGGCACTAATCAAAACATATCGGGTATTGTAGCTCGGACCGTATTTTATCCCAAAATCGGCAACCTTCGACGAAATTCATTTTCTTTGATTGGCTTACCCTCTCACCTTCACAAATTTACTTATCCCTTGTTTGAAATAGCATATTTCTTATAACCTCAATATAATCTCATTCCCGAGCTTACGTTGATTAACTTACGATAAAACTTCAACGTATGAAAATGCGGGACGTAACATCTTATTTCCGATGTTATATCAATTTACTTATGGCGTACTTCCATGTACGAAAACATGGGGTGTAACAAAACATTCAAGTTGATAATCGGCTTTCTAGACAGCCAGTGGACTTGAAACCAATACCAATGATTTCGCTGGATCTAAGAATAAAGTAGCACAATAAACCGGACTCACCAAGGATGGAGAATGGGCAATACGTAGAGGTTTCTCCGCTTCCTATGGATTATTTTATAGCGGTACAATTACGATGCCTGCTCTGAATGGAAGAGAGATGGATTTTTTTCCGGATGTTGCAAACGAACAAACAAAACACCTTAGTAAGTGGAAGAAGTCACTCTCAATCCGATCTAGCAAGAAATGCTTTACCGGTAAATGAAAGCGAGATACAGTCGATCCTTTCTTAGGGTTCCAAGTAATTCAACCAGTGCTAAGAAAGGTATCTGGTTGTAGAGGGAGGAAGTAGATGGGAGTTGGCACAATATGTAATCCCTAGGGTATCGGTGTCGGAGAGGGGGATCACTCAATGCTGCTACATGCACTTATTAGTTCGGATTGGGTAGCGTGAAGGAGATAATAGAAGGACCCACCGAATGTAGTTCCGTCTTTCCAGGTCTTTCGGAGTCAAAATTTCCTCAGCCAATAGCATTCTTAGTTAGTACCATTCAACTAAGCCTGCTTTTGATGGGTGAAGCGGCTAGGCTACATTCTTGGCCTAGTATTCCCGGATTGGTATCAGATAAGAAAGATTATGCTTTCTTCCCACTCATTAAGAACAATAAAGTGAGGGGAGGGCTTCCGTGGAAAAAGGGTAAGTTTGGGATGAGAGGTTGAACACTAAAATAGTAGTCACCAAATTTGACTATTTGTTTTATGAAGGTGAATTGATAAGAAAGGGTACTTCCATGCGTATAAAAGCACAAGGGAATGAGGCCCCTAGTCCAAGTATAATAGCATAGGGCGTGCAAGGGTTAAGATAGTAGAGTGGTTTGGCACTCCTGGTCAACTTTCTTTCGTTCCAGCTTTCTTTCTTCTGCCTTTACGCGAGCCAATTATGTGTGGCGCTGAAGAGAAAGGCGTCATTTGCTGTACTACTATTGGCCATACAATGATGGCATTATGGATCTCATTCATATTCCAGTTTTTTGGACAAAGTTAGAGTAGTCATTTAGGGAATAAGACTTTTTTAATTATTCTATTATCATAGCATTAAGTGGTAAACATTTTACATTTTAGGTTTTACCATACTACACATGCAAACATAACAAATAAAACCAAACAAAGATAGTTAGCATAGATAGGAGTCTATCTCCAGTAGGCACCGGTGTAGATCTACAATAAAAGAAAAAGAACACCAGACATGAAAACAAATGTCTCAGACACTTATTGAAACATTCTAAAACTAAAAAGAGTCGACGAACTCTTTTAGTTTTCTCGGGAACCAAGGAAGATTGCCTCCACGATCAGTGCATGCTGCTCCTGGTGTAGTCTGTGGATTCTTTCTTCTATTTCCCGAATTCTTTGATGGCTCGCTTCCATTCGGGCTTCAATAGCAACCGGGTTCACGAAGCGAAGATTCCTCAAGAAACCATTAAACATTATTCGAGTCTTTCGAAGAAATTTTATACATTCTGTATTTGAACGATAATTTCAGCAAGTCGCTGGGGAATGTCGAGAATTTGAGTAGGGAGGGCCATGGCTTCTCGATATACATTAGTAGAAAATTTCTGTTTTTTGTTATTTTTCTAGAGCACAAAGGCTTATCGTGCCTCTTTTTATAGATTGTATAGCAATTCTGCCAATGCAGTACGAATTGCCTGGATGGCACAATATGAGTACTATAAACACGTTGCCTGTATGAAAAAACAAACTTTGCATAACCCGTTTACCTAATCGACCGTGGTGAAGTCAGCAATGGATTCAGCGGATCATACACCTTACGCTAGGATTTGGGAAGGGCATTTACAAGACTAAGGTGAGTTTTAAGAGAAAGAGGGGGTGTATTTTATTGCTCTAACTGGCTATGAGCATGGGAATTGCGTTGCCGAGCAGAAGGCGGAGAGAAATTTGGTGTTGCAGGTTTGATGACTGTGAGAGGGGTTGAAAATTTAATGGTCTTTTTTAGCAGGTGTATTGGTATGAATGAACACATTATAGATTATAGAATGTAGAAGAGCCATATGGCATGAGCAGTTGAGTATAGTACTATCATGACTTTGTTTTGTTGTGTGAATAAAGTAAAAAACTTGTGAAGCACGCACCTCAATCACCGTGCCTGTGTGAATTGAACGAACTTAAAAGCTTAACCAGCTTAAGCTGGTTTTCCACCTATTTTTTAGTGTTCGGCCATTTCTATCAAAGTCTAAAGGACATATTCATTGCCGATTTGGGGTTTTGATGGAAGATATTGTTGCGGTTATATACCAAGTACACACATGATTCTGCTCTGGCAGAAGTGCACGCGCAATTCAGCTCTGGAAAACCTCCCTGAGGTCCAGAGAGGGATGAAGTTTATAGTCAACCTCGGCCTCTCAGATAGCTTTCTTTTCCAACACTTCTATGTGGAGATGGATGTAATATTAATATGATTGATAGTCTAAGTTTACTATTTGCAGTTTTCAGAAGTCTCAAATTTAGGGCTTGGTTCCAGCCTTGTTTTGTAGTGAATTTATGGATTTGAATACTTCTAACACGGAATTCCCTTCTGTAAATTCAACTTGACTTGTACCTAGAATAGAGAAAAACGGTATCCAATTGAAATCCATTTTTTCTATTTTTCGCTTAGATGTGCTCAGCAGATGCTAAAGCCAGAGCGTGATGGCAAGAATTGTTCGAGCGAAGAATCACAGTTCTCAGCTATCACATTCAGAAAGACTAATGGCCTAATTTCACTCAATTAAATAAACTATACCCTTACAAAACTTATTAGTACTCCTACACAGTTGTTCAATTTTAATGTCATTCTCAACTCTATCCCTGACTGGGTCTTTGATTTCAGGCCCTTTCGAGGAGGGTAACTTTTTGGTTAATATCAGCCCGACCCGCATGGACTTCCAGTCTTTCTTAGTTGACAACATTATTGCAATTTTCAGTTCTCTAGTTACTCCCTCACAAGCAACTGCTTTGGATTCTGCATTTGTTCTTATCATGTTATTTGTGACGACCCAAAACCTCGAAATTAGATTTTTGAGGGGAAAATGGTAATTTGACCAAACCCGTTAGTTCGAGCCGTCATTTATGACTTATCAGGACTGGTCGGATAGATTTCCAATGGTTCCTGATGTGTTTCTGTGAAACTAGTCACTTAAGTGGTTAAGAAGGGTTCCGACAATCAAAACCGGGCAAATGAGGTCGAAACTATACTTTTGATGACGCATACAGGTTCGTGTCGTCATTTATGACCCATAGGAACTGGAATCATGACCAAGGTAGTGGTAGTTAGTTGGCGATGAGTACGAACGACAGGTACCTTCATTTTTGTGGGAGATCCTTCCATCCTTGGAGACAAGTCTACACTCTTTTCAATCTTAGTAGAAGTTTTAGCTGATGAGGAGAGCTTAGTGGGAGCTAGAGCACCACTCTCAGCTTCTGTCTGATCGAACTCATTGAAAAGCCATAGGTCGGAGTACGCATACTAAGACTAAGGCTAGAGCTCACTTCTTCCTTACTAGACCGATTGCCATGAATGAATAAAGATGCTTGACTTTAGCTACAGGGCCGGGGGAACAAATAGGCGTTGGGAAGAGTCTACAACAAAATCAATTGAATAGACAGAGAAGTCTGTTAAGCCTATCGATTCAAGCAAGTCCGACTAGTTTATGCGCCGCCTTCCAAACTTCTAAAAGCGGGTGGTTTTAAGTGCAGAGCTCTATTCTGGTTACAGAGTGAGGGTAGCCGACAAGTAGGTTAGCAAACTAGTGAATCAATAGGCTTTGCTCCTGACTTCACTTCCAGGAGGAATCCTATCATTCATGGCGAAGATATCGTATAATAAGATATTACTTAAGTCATCAGTTTGAATCCTATACCCGCCTAATCAATCTGAGGCTTGGCCTCAAGATTTGATATTCCATAAGTAACTCAGTGCAAGGACTTGGAAAAAAATGAAATAGGAACAAGCGCACTGATTGTTTAGTTCATAATGGAGATTCCTTTCCCTATGATTCTAGGAACAATCCTAACCGCCCTTTCAATTCTATCCAAAAGCCTCTATCGAAGAAGCCAATTAAACAAAGGAAAGAAAAGATACGATGACCTTATGCTTGAACAACCTTCTTCTCAAAAGAAGCGAAGATGACTCGAAGAGGGAGAGGCCAAAGGGGGAAATGGAAATAAGGCGGAAGGAAATGGGGATGCACCTTGAAGAAAAGGAGGCTCCTATAACCCTTGCATTTGAAGGAATTCAAGTAAGCTTAGCCCCTGTACCGGATGGGGGGAAGTTCAATTAGAACATAATGACCCCCATTTTGACTTTCCACTTGCTAATGAACTTCTACCTCAACCAAATGCAAACCTTGACTCGGAGTTGGAGGAAAATGAAGTCTTTCCTAATCTATCTCATAGTATTACTATAAGAATATGGGCTCTTCTCGAAGGAGATCCGCTAATTATCCTTCATTAGGTGTCAAACGTGATTGATCCGGCAAAGCGGATAAAGAATTACCTACACTTAGTATTTCTGCTTAGACATGTTGCTTCTTTGCTGGTTCCCTTGAGTGGGTCTATAACTTCCTTATTCTAGGTGTTTTGGTACTTCCTTCTGTTGTGGACTCCTAGGAATTTCGTATAGAGAAAAAGACAGTCTTCAAGTTGAACTAGCTCTAGGGTTGCTGAAACCTCTTTGCTTTCGATGGAGTACATGTTTTTGAAGTTCCATTCTTTCCTAGTGGGGCAAAACCTTTTCCTTAAGGAAAAGTGTATAACCCCAAGGCTACGAACCAAAGGAGAGAGGATAGGTCTCAATCAATAGAAAGAAAAGCAAAAAGTCTTAGCCCATACTAAAAGAATCAAAATAGTTAACTTGTGAAAACAAGAGAGAGCGTTGAGAGAATCGGTACGGTCATAGCAAGATCTTTCTTATTACAACACAACCCACCAAAAAGGAATTGTGTATAGAGAGTAAGTCGCAGCTAAAATATAAAAAAGGACGATGAATGGGGAGCTAGCTTTAGTAGAAGTAGGAGTGGGAGATTCAATTAATCAAAATCTTGAAGGTGAAATTTCACCTGTACCTCAGAGGTAGATTAATAGCTTTGCCTTTCCTCATCCTATTTTTTTCTCTTTGATCCCACGCTCTTATCTTCCATTCGTTCTCTGATCGCCTCAGCCGCTCTCCTAGTTATCATTTCCTTGACTCTCTTTTTTCCATTCATCTCAAACTTCCTCGTTGTGGGCGAGACTATAGTATTGAATGTTTTTCCAGTAGCTGTTCTTGCAATTGCAGTAGTAGCTGTATTATCATCGAACTAATGGACGAACCGCAATACAAGTACAAGAACTATGAATATCTATCAATGTCGGGATAGACATAGGTCTAGGATAGTACGCTGTCGGAGTGAGACCGGGGTAGAGTAAGGAAGTTAGACCGAAATGAAGGACTCAATTCCTATAGAAGAAAGGAGAGAGAAAGAGCAACCAATTCTATTAAAGAATATCTTATTTACTAGAATCGGTTGCTACTAGTCCAGGTTACCTCAGAGATAGAGCCATTAGGCGAGAAAAATAAGGTAGTTAGTGCACTAACTCAAACCTTGTTCTTGGACGAAATGTCTTGCTAACATAGGGGCATTTCTACTAAGAAATGGAAGAGCCAATTTCTTTCTCTTCGACGACACAATGCCTCACCTGCCCTCTACTACACATCTATTTCGTTTGCCCTACACCCACCCACCAAATGGAACTCTGCCCCTTTTTGTTGGGTTAGAACGAGTATGAAGTCGGGGAGGAAGAAGAGAGGGAATAAACAATATAGTAATATTTACCTTTCCCAGCTCTCAAAAATGGAGAAAGAATCAAAAATATAGTGAACCCTCAAACTCCGTAGGTAATTCGAGACAATTCAAGAAGAACAAGATAAGCTAAGACAAAGAACTGGAACATCGACAATAGAAAATTGAATACTACCATTCTTTCTCGTTGACTCTTCAGCGGAGTAGCCTAAAGAATCCCCTTTTTCGCTTATTACTCCTATAGAACGAGAGATTCGGCAACATTCACCGAGTAAAAAGAAACGTCCATTTCTTTCATAAGATAACTTCTTGTAAACTAAGATTAGTATTAGATTAGGTAGAAAAGGGGATCGTGTCACCGGCCATATCTATTATTAGTAGGAAGGTAAGTACAAAAAACTATATTTCTCTATTTGATTAACAATGTAAATATATCCGGATGATGTGATAATTTATGTAGCCGAGTCACGAGGACTTCTTCTTGCACTCCATTCCCAGAAGATAGAGGGAACTTAGCCTGTGACAAAGTAGTAGCTGACATAGGAATATTTGTCAAAGGAAGAGCTTCCACTAAGATTCTGACTTATTTGGAAACTAGATTTGTTGCCCCTACAGACTCTTCTTTTGAAGAATCTGATTCACTAACCTTGGTATACTTAATGGGTCTTCCTTTCCAACCTTCCCCTCTAGAAGGAAGTAAGTAGAAGCTGACCCTCCTACATACATTGCATGGAAGGACCCCTCCAGTGGCATACTTTATGGCAAAAGGCTTCCATTAGCAGGCAAGTATTTACTTTTATAATACCTTCACGTCTTATTGTCAAACCTACTACTATTTGTATTATAAATTCTCTCGCTTGCACATATAATTGGGCTCTTAAGAAATTTTCGGTACGATGAGGTTGCTCGGAGAGGTCTGTCTTATCGAGTTCCTATACGCAATGACCACAAGATGGTTCTATTCGGCATCTTGTGTAGAAGGATCTCTGGCACATACTTCCTTCTTTATGCTCATGGGCTTAACCAACCTAGAGCATGGTGTGCTTGTATACCAGTAGGCTATTACGATGCACCGGGGACCTACATCCATAAGACTTTAGGCGCAACTATGCAACTATTATATGACCACTTACGTATTGATACGTGAATAGGATGGGATACGACCACCCGTAATGTCTTTCCGTTGTTATGTAGTTGGATCGATGCATTACCTCATCTGTGCTTCTTGGTAACCTTGACTCTTCAATAGATTAGATTCATCTTAACTTAAGAAAAGTGGTACTTTCTCTTTTCCTTATCGTCTTTTCTCAGCGGATCAGCCATATAGTCCGAAGTAAGGTTAGTGACGGGAACTTAGCTATCTTTTGGTCAGGTTTTCTGCGGTTGGTTCCTCTAGTAGAATAAGTCTCGAATGCCTCACTTCTCTTACCTTCGGTGCTTATATTCAATTATAAGATGGTCACCCGCCCTAAGCAAGATTGATTCAGCAGGCCAATTTACGCATCTTCCGCAGAGTACTAGAAAAACCATATGAGCTAACTTTCCATTTGACGGCAAAGAGCAATCGGACCTGTGAAAGTCACATCTTTGGCTTATATACACGGGATTCAGAGAGGATTTTTAATCAGAATTGATTTAGCAGTCCATACCAGGTAGATTTAGGAGTGAATGCTCGGTAGCAAAGGTGCAAAGAAGACTCGGCTTAAATTCACTTGAGTTCATTTTCCCCTGGAAAAGATGGAATATCTTTTCTTCCTCTTAGCGACTATGAGCTCATAGGGAGCTGGAATGAAATTGGTTAGCTAGGACTAAGAAGGGATACGATTTGATTAGCGCGCTTTTTGCATGTCCTTTCCTTACTCTGTCGATGGTATGCCTGAGATGGCATTCTTTCTCCTTGGCTTGTACTCGAGATCCGATGTTCAAAAGACAACCAATCCTTGTCCATTAACCATTCTGAGTGGGAGTTTGGATCAATGTTCAAAGGAGGGGGTCCATTAGCAGATCATCGATAATCGGGTTCTTACCTTGCATTGGTTTTCATTTCGCACTATCTGGTTACTAGTTTGAAGTTAGTGCTCTGTGAGTGTATAGCGAACCTAATGTTCTTATTTACTTGTTGGACAGGTATGAGTGTGGATGGTAAGTGGGTGCCGGCTTTTCAAAGTGATATTTGGATCCATCCTTGCCAACAGGAGAAGGGAATAGGCCATGAGGGTAATGTCGGAATCTCTGCCTAGCCCATACCAAGGCGAGGCACGTCCTTTCCAATGTCAAATATGACGACTCGTAGTCCGTCAGCTTCTTTCTCGGGTAGTAATCTTTCCTTTCTTTCCCTTTCATCATGATGGCCTAAGACTCATCTCATGGAGTTTTCCATGATCGAGAGGTATAGCAAGAGGGGGCTTCCCTGAATAAACAAAGTACCAAGATCGGAGAATCGAAAAGATAGGTCTTAATCTTCTCGAAAGCACTCTGCATAGCCAGTCTATGTCATCGTTCTACTCCTTTTCTTCTTCATCGAGAGCTTGAAAATGGGATCGCAAAATGGAGTGAGTTGTGCGATGAACCTACTGATATACTAGCCAGGAATCCTCTTCTTTCTTTCCTTTCTCGGGGAATGAGCACACCTTCAACTAGTCACCAGTGCCCAGATGTTCTGTCTCTGCCAGCTCGTAACCTGGCTCCTGACTATTCATATGCACGGCTTATTCATAATCAAGGTTGTAACCTCTTAATCAAGGAGTGGAATTCTCTTCTCCCATCGAAAAACTCCATTGCTTTGACCATCCTCAATGACCTGAGGATGCTTCTAGCCTTCAAATAAGAGCAATTGACTGGAGAAAGGACAATTTGCCTTCTAACCTTAGGTCCAGGTATTCCGGCCCCAGAGAGAGAGCGTGCCAAATCCCAATGAATAGACAGGGGATGGACAGTCCTCCCGTTCAGGGAAGAGGAAAGGGGGGGGGGGGGAATTCCTTGGAAATCCTTTCTTTCTTTCAAAAATACAATAAACATAGAAGAAATAATGACTGGCGTCCTCCTAGAGTTCTAGGTAATGAAGGCCAACTTAAGTACTGACCTGGCTTACTTAACTTAATAGGCTTGCAGAGGAAAATCCTAGCCCTTAGAGCCGTACCACCAAGAAAAAGATCAGAGGAATCTCTACCATCAGGCTTTGAAGTCGCTAAAGCATTAAGAGATAGAAGGAATGCTCTATCTAACCGCAATGCTTGTCTGGCCTCTCCAGCCAAATTGAGAAATTCTAAGAGAAATGTATCCTTCGTTCTATCTTTTGTTTTCTAAAAGGCGGGTCTTCCTAGTGGGCTCGTCGTCACTTGGAAGTAATCTTTGATCCTGATAGACCGACCTTTCCGATCCCAAAACAAAGAGAGTTTGGGTCTCTTTTTTCGCTCATTCAGATGAATAAATTCCGTGAATACGACGAGAAATGTCGCCTGCTCTTTCCTTTCCTTCTCTTTCGGAGTGGAGGACTCCTCTTTGTTCTCTTCCTTTCTTTCTAATAAAAGCTTGGTATGTGTCCTGAGCGTGCTTCACGTAATGTGAACGGTATCTATGAAGTGGAATCCCTTTTTCTTGGCTTCCAACTCACAAAGGAGTTGTGTTCTGAGGAACTCAAAATATCCACAACTATTGTCAAGCTTGGGCATACTAAACAATAACCCAATTGAGACCGCGACCACACCTTGAAAACAAAGTGATGATGTGATCAACCTTGGATACGTGGCTCTTTAATGGGGGAAGGACCACGCTAGTCGTCTGAGTGTGTTGTGTGTAGTGGGTGCATCTTAGTGTCTTCTTACTACGAAAAAGAAATGAGAAAATATATGATTCTCATTCTGGAAACTCCATTCTTTTTCCCTTCCAAACCAGGAGGATTGGTATTTGGCCAAGATGTGATCTATCTATTTCCTTTGCCTTCTTTCTATTTAGATCCCCGTTCGTGATGCCAGCCTTGGAATCACTTCACTCTTTATTAAAGAGATTAATAAAGTAAAGAAGAGGTTCAAGACAAAACTATGGGCAGGGATATTTAGCTATTTAGCCTTAGAGAAAGGCTGATTTGAGAGTCGTAGTCCCTTACTTTTAGAGAAGAAGGATATTTTTGTTCGTGATTCCCGAGTGGGGATCACTTCACTCGTTTGCCTGTAGAGGCTTCTTGCATCTTTCCTTAAAAATCGACTAAGCGCGAACAGAAGCATCCATGAGCGAGAACTAGAAAAGATAGGATGAATACGTGACCAGAGAATGAGATGGGAGGCATGACTACCGTGCTCTTATACTGAAAAGTAGCTCTTATCCGCCCTAAAAACGTGCGAGAATTGCAATGCAAGCGGCAAAACTGCAGCAACAGCCCCTCTCCTTACAGTCAAATGGCTGAATGCCCCTCGAATATTGTCTTCGGTTGCTAACCACCTACGCAAGGGCCTTGTTATTTATAGGAGAGATTAGGGAGATGAGGCAAGGAAGGGATCAAGGAAAGACCCTCCAAGTATTCGATGTTCGATGATAGAATCTTTGGAATCGTTAGCAAAAAGAAAAGCCGACCTTTTCTTTTGCACGTATTTTTACATTTCAGTTCAGAAACCTTGCTCGACTTGCGCCTTTGCCTGCTCGACCGCTCCCCCATCCCACCTGGCCCATTCTAGCACGGAATAACCTCAATCTGAAGAAGCTGCATCCTCAAGGGCTGCATGATTATGCCAGTGATGAAGATATCAACCACATAAATAGGTAGTTAAATGGTTATGGACTCTCGATGATCAAAAGTAAGTGATGCATCAGACTTAGAAAATCTTAGGCCAAACTAAATGTTGATCAGTGAAGACAAGAAAGCTTTTAAGTGTAAGTGACTACTTGTACTTGAAATTCCATTCCTTTATCCGGTGGGAGGGTTTAGAACCAGTTAAGCCAATAGAATACCTAGCAAAAGCTTCAGTAACACTAGCTACATCAGTAGATCATTGATTAGCATACCTCCTCTAAATAGTCTACGTGGACCCTAGTTTCTATTACTATTAATTCTAATTAATCTTGTAATGTATACAGCCTTGACTCTGTAAAAGAATAAGAGGTTTAGCATCAACTCATTCAATGAATGTTCTTTCATTCACCACACGGATGAATCCTACTCTTTATTTTCCAGTGGACAGTCATTTGTCCAAAGAGACTAGGCATATAGCAGCTCCCTCTCATAACAGAATGAAAGCAAGCAAGAACGAAATGAGCGCTTACCCTATCGACCGAAGCTACTATCCTGAAATCAGAAACTCCTAAATTAAAGAACTACATGAAATGTTATATACTGAGCTAGCCTCCCGTTATGCATCAATGCTTGAACAGGACCATTAACCTTTACCAAAAGTGTAGAACTGGCCATAGAGAGAGCGCCTATCTCTCATAAGAGATGGAGAGACACTTTTGTAATAGTATACTAATGAGTAGGACTGAAATTCCAAGCGCTCCTAGCTCAGAAACCACCCACAGATAAAGACATGGAGGCCCATAAAACTAATAAATAATAGAATAATAAATATACGTGACATACACTTCCTATGTGAAGTTTCATCTTAATGAATCAAAGCAGTTTGTAAAATGCTACTTTTCTTTCTGCAACAAGTAAGACTACTTTTTCTTATTATACACCCTTATGAATGAATGAATCTCAAAGATTAGACTCCTAAACTAGTCCCCCTCCTCTCTTTCTTCAAAGACAGATGTACACAGCACAGGAAAAAAACCCAAAAATAGAAAGAGAAAGAACTAAGTCAAAAAATAGGAAATACTGCTAGATTGCTAGCAGATTAGTAGCAAAGTACGCTTTTACTTCCTTTTGGCACAACAAAACAAGGTAGTAATATGGGAGAAAGTGGTCCAGTAATCTTCTCCAGCAGGGTGGCCATAGTGAGATAGCATGGTGAAACTGTGTTCCGAATAAAAGCAGAGCGAACAGGGAAGGCAAAAGCTATGGCATTGGAATCCGCTTCAAGGTAAGCCCCACTCCACTGAGTTGGAGAATTCCAGAACATGTACCAGAGAGTGCTCCAATGGTAGTGGGGGCACAATTGAGATAATTACAACGATTAAAAAAGAAAAAGAAGAAAGTTAGTGTTCAATGAGCTCGAGATAGCTGTCTGATGAGAGGAAGGGATGCCGGGTACAGTCTTTCTTTGGTTCCAGCCCCCCGGTTACACCAATGCACACCGGTCAACAATGTACTATAGCGCTTCCACCTGTGAGTTGGCAAAATAATATTGTATATTAACTAAACACCTGAGTTGGCAAAATAAAAAGAAACCTAACACTAACTAAGTGTTTAGTTACCATGCTCAAAAGTCCCATGCCTTTCTTGGTTGGATAAAAAAACCCAACCGGCGATTTTCTACAAGTCTCTTTCTCTTTGAGGGGAGCAGAGCAGTCAAGGAATGAACCAAACAAAATGATTGGCCTTGTGGTACACTCACTCTTAGTGAAAATTTCCAGTTTGATATTCGTGTTCGCAGATATGATGTAAGGAATAATAGACTCACATCATGATTTCCTCATTCTGATTTTGGTTTTCGTATCATGGATCTTGGTTCGCACTTTATGTCATTTCTACTATAATAAATTGGGAAATTCATGGGTACTTAAGATTGAGAAAACTTGGACCATTTCCACGTGTATTGTTTGTTTGTATATGTATTTCGCAGGGTTGGTGCAAATAGCAGAATGCGCTAAGAAACCATTAGATCTGGAATTTAGCTTAGGCCCCCCAGGAACGCCGCTAGAAAGGGAGAAGCATCTCTTCCTAGTCTAAATGAACTTCCCAACATACTATTTGAACAACGGATTCTAATTCAAGACTATAATTTTATGAACGTTGAACTTGAGCAGAACGAAATGGCTTCTCTAATAAATCTACTTCCTAAGCAAGAACTTTATGACGTAATTAGGGAAGACTCCATTCAAAAGACACTAAACGAGTTTAACGCAGAGCAGCAAGCACGGTTAAGAAATCTAGCTATTAACCACTTTTCATTAAAAATGAAATCATCACGAAAATGAAATCTCTTTATCCCAGCGATGAATGGGAATTGATAAAAGTCATTCGAGAGAAATTCTTTTGTGGACGGCAAAAAGATCGGGAGTCTTGCTTGGAAGATCTCCAAAGGATAGTTGTAGCTTTAAACGAAGAGGGCAAATCCACAAGTTGTGCAAAAAGGCTCAAATATAATATTACCCATTGGAATTGGAAAGAATGAGAATTCATTACTATTTTCTGCATATTTACTATAGAAGTATGTTCCACTTTGGACTTGGTCATGCAAGGGATCCCCCCAGAAAACATAAGAATGTGGGAGGGCGGGTCTCTTCTCATTGGGCCCACTTGGATTATGGTTGGGGCACACCCCACTGAGGTTTTCTTAAGAAAGAATCTCAGCTACGATCATGGTGGGTGACTGCAGGGGATTAGAAAAAAGCCACTGCCATGAAAGCAACTCCTGTTCAAGCTCTTCTTTCGGTTCCCGCAAAAGAAATTGTTGCAGACTCAAATGAATAAATGAACAGCTTCACATCTATTTCCTATTGTAATGACAAAGGTTTTTCTACTGATCCAGTATCATATAATTGGGAATTCACTTTCATCTCTTAATCTTCTTTGGGAGACATGGAAAAGGGCAAGGCTCGAGAGACATAGCGCTAAAGCAATTGTAGAGGCCCTTGCGTATAGAATTGTAGCGACTATTTCTAGCATTCATTTAACACCTTCGGGTATTCTGGTATCGAAAACTGGAGAAAGGAAGGAAGTCTTTTCCCGAGAAAGGAAAGAGGTTGACTCACTCGCTTGGCGAACTCATAGGTTAGTAGCTCCCGTTAATGCTAAAGCTATTGCTGGGTCTCCTACGTACAAAAAGTAAAAAGACATCTTTCCCCCCTCAGTACTCGAAATCTCATTAAGAGAAGTAACGTAGATAAGAGGACATGAAAAATGGCTTAGATTTTAAGAGTAGGTGTAAGCTTATATGTGGTAATTAAAAACTTTTTTCTTGTACTTTGCTTAACACATGAAATTCAAGCAGTGATCCACTAACAAACACGCGTCAAAACTAAATGACTCAAGGCATCTCTAATCGGTGGCGTTAGGAGCTCCTGATTAAGGTGTGGAGTTTGTTGCTTCCTACCCTACAAAAGTCTAAGGCTGATCCCTGCCGCTAGTGTAATTTATTCTAAGGCTCTTCGAGTTTATTCACTCTCTGGTAATCCCTTACGAGTCTCAAGACTCTTCGGTTACTGGAAAGTAGTTGTTTTCTATCCTTCTCGATAGGGCTGGCCCGCTATAGAGAGGTATTGTCAGCTTATGGGGGTATAGGATATGACTTAAGAATCCACCTTCTATTTCTTTTTGTGTGAGCACAAGTGTTAAGGGTACGGTGATTATGCAACTAGATCTTTTCCCCAATAGATCTTTTAGGGACAACTCCTTCACTTGGAAAACGTATGGAGAGGATGGCGTAACTTTCAAACTTATCCTAGCCGATTTGGTTTTTGGGTTTGTTGTGTTCCTCCCTAAGACTTCTGTTTTGTGACATCACTAGGGTTGGTTTGAGCACTTAGGGCCATTGGGAGGGGGCTTTCCGATAGGGCTTCCTTCGCTAGGAAATCAGACTATTCTACCGCTACTGACTGACTTGACTTACAAAAAGGGAGTTCATTATCTAGGTGAGCTCTTTGCTCCTAGTAGACCGGTTGGTGTTCATCAGTCCGTTTGCTTCTTTTTTTGACTGACGTAATTGATTTGCCTTTCCTTCCGATTCAGATGGAGATGCGGAATCTTCTTCTCTGTATTAACCACCCTTCTTCACAGAAAAAGAGAGCTGAGAAGACCTCATCTATTACGACGGTACAGAAAAATCAACGGCACTGTGGGAAACTTAGTCCAGAGAAAACAATTTCATTTAGGAAAGAGCAGTCAGACACAGACCAGTGTAGGTGGGTGCCACAACTGTCTTCCTCCATATGATATCACGCAAGCGGTGAAAGAATCCCCTTACCTTATTTACAAAATAAGAACTCGGTCGATCGGAGTACCCTTCCACCTTTTTAGGCTTTTAGGCCTCTGGTCAGTCAAGGGTTGACATGAGACCAGATTTTTTGGGGAATCCATTCTTTGCCCTACTGTCTGTGGTAAGTCAGTCTGCTTTGCCTCTCTCTTGAATTATTTTCAATGTAATTGAATTCAATAGTATGCCTTCTATTTCATTCGGAACTTGATGAGTCAATCTGCCTACATATCTTGCTTTTACTGCTATATCGAGTCTTACTCAACATATTGCTTGATGTAAAAGAGATAGTGGATTTCTTTCTGTCTGTTGTTGAATAGCTCGATAGAGAATTTAATAAGTCACTATCCGCGGTAAGTTTCAATGCTTGATAGAGTAAAGTAAAGAAAGGGCTTTCTTTAAAGAGTAATTTAGTCCCCTTGAAAGATGCATCCAAATCTGCACTCGGGGTACTCATAAGGCTTCAAAATAGGGTTGGAAACGAAATTAGATGTTATAGATAGTTATCAGGAAAGAAAGACTTGATGACGGTTGCACATACTCAAAGGGTTCCTTAGCTCTTTACAGATAATCTCCCAGTATGATAAACAGTGACATCTCTCATTATGTCGAGAATGTGTATCCCGTTATGGATGATACAGCTTCTCGGTTTGGCGAAGTGTTCTTCCGCGAAGTCGCCGCCACACCTGCTGGGGCGAGTAAGCTACGACTGTTCATCATAGGTAACTATGTGAAGCAGAAGTTGTTGAAGCCTTATCACGACTAGGCGATGTATGTTTTGCGTCGCTTAGATTGTGATGGTACTTACAATCAAACAAAATCCCCTATAGTGGGTTGGTCCGCTTTCCAATGTTTTCTTCTCTTTTTCTAAATTTCTGGGTCGAGCGAATCGGGGCAGAGGAGGTTTTTATCCCTAAAAAAAGCCTTTTTCCGTTGCTCGACTCGAAGCAACCACGAGCTCTAACATAAAGTAGGTCTAGAACCACTGAGATTAAGTTGTTTTCTATTTTCTCTCCAGGCTATGAAAGATCTAGGATTTCGTTCCAGGAAATTCGTATATTGTTTTAACATATCTAATAGGGAGAGGAGGAGACAGACAGTAAGGTATGGTGAGATCACATCTCCCGTTACTATAGTAGAGTCTATACGGGGAATAAGATATAGTGATGCTGACAATTCAATAACTAATCAAGAAAGTAACTCATTAAACTGAACCAACTCCCACTAAACAAAACAAGCTTAAAATGGGGCTTATTCTTGACCAAACCTTACTGTAGAAAAAAGGAGATTTTCTTTCTCGGCTTGACTAAACTTTCTTTTTCTTATACTCTCCTTTGAGAAGAGAATGAATAGAAATTGATAAAGAGATATTAGTGGGCCGTTAAACGACCACGTATGAACCTTTTTAATAAGCTTTTCCTCGCAGGAATTACATGAGTAAAGAATCATCCTTTTCGTATACATTTCATAGACCTCCCGATTAGCCTACTAATAAAGAAAGTAAAGCACTAATGGGTTTCCGATGAAAAGAAGAAATAATGAAGTTCCGAGTTAAGCGATAGAAATTGGTCCTCAGTGAGAAACTCAAGCGAAGCAAGAGAGAAGATACCCTGCCGAGAGGAAGTCGTAACTAGAGTTAAATATTGAATGTCCTAAGAAATTTCTGGTTCATGGGATGGATCAGCATTAAACCTTGGGCTATAGATATTCTTTAAAGGACAACACAACCCATTATTGGTAAGAATAGTAAGTAGGGAGAAGATAGGAAGTCAAACTAACCTACTCGGAATCTGCCTCCGATCGAAGAGTTCTCCTATTCTATTATCTATTCCTGCATGCCCTCTTTCTTTTGTCTGTCTGATAAGAAGTTATTAGTGAATCTCCACCCTTTCCTTCGGTTCGTGCGAATATTCTGTATTCTCAACCAAAGAAGAAAAAAGGGTTCAGAAGTTTGAGTTCTTAATGAAGGGCATACCAACACTTCTTTAACTACCCGTTTTCCTGCCATAAGCCAAGGACTGAGTTCTCTCAAAGTAAATCAATAATGAGAGGTGGCATCTTTGCTTTCCGATATGTATGCTTACTCCTTTTCCTAGTTTCTAGGACATAAACCTTAGAGGATAACGCTGTTGTTACCACCAAAAGTAAAAAATAAACCTTGATGAAAGCCTCTTAGTCAGTCGGACTCTCGGGAATCTCCTAAAAGCTTAGTGAGAAATGCCAATTGCGAGCTCTAGCAGATGTCCCCGATCTTGAATTCCCTTATTTGCTGGCAAGGAAAGACCTAAAAGAAAGACCCGTGTCATCTCAGCTTGCTATTGATTGACTTGAGGTGGAATATTTGCAAATCACCTGAACTTGTAGAATTTCATTTAAACATTTATCTCTGCTGTCGCAGATCAGCTGTTGATCTAAGCCATATCTTTCAATGTCTCCAAGTCTTCTTTCCGATCGAAACAAAGAGGCTGGCTCTAATGCTCTCACCCCTAATCCCCTGATCCCGGGCCCAATCACGAACCACCAATCTAATTTGACCACCTCTCCTGCATTTCCATATCCAATGCCTGGGAGCTAGGCTCGAGCTTGCCATAAAACCTCGGGGATAAAAGAGCCAATCAATCCAATGATCCCCATCTTATGAAAAAAGAAAAGGCAATCCCCACCTTCTCTTTCTCCCTCTGAACCTAGTAGCTATTGTGCGGATTCTAATCCGATACGTAGTTTCCCTTCACCACAGAATGCCAAATGGTGAAGTGGATATCATCTCATTCAGTCAATCAATGCCATATTTCTTCAGGTCAAATGCAAGGAATTGCTATAGAAAGCGAAAGGGCACCAAATAGTTCCCTCATTTCGGTGTCAGCCATCTTTCCTATTTCATCGGTCCCACTAACTACTCTATCTCTTTGTTCCCCCTTATTGATTCCAGAGCTACGGAGTCTATCCGTTCATCATTTCCATTAGTAAGGGGAAGCGGACCCGAATTCTCCATCTTTAGCAAAGGTCTTTGAAAAACTTCACTTCATTTGTTCCAATGCGTAAGAACCTTGAAAGCAATAACTCCACTAGTTTTCCCCCTAGTACCTGTCCCTATCTCTAAATCGCATTCATTGACAAAACCAGGATCAAATGACACGCCCATCGACCGGATAAGACCTCCATATCCAAATCGATTTGTCCAGCTGCCACTCCCAATTATCAGCCACAGAAGGAGCATCTTAACCAACCTCGAATCCATATTTGTTTCCTCCCGAACAAATCTGTCATGATTCTTTAGAGTGTCGTGAAATCACGAATCACCTTATATATATATATATATATA